>OY804597.1:19524674-19758444 GCA_963680895.1 Fragum sueziense
GAATTATTACCAGGACATGTTGATTAATACAATGAGGGAGTTTTATCAAATTTCCAAAAATATGCAAATTTTGACATAAAACACTCCAGCTTCTTTGGTGAAACCGAACACGTGAGCATGCTGTTTTATACATTTACGCGTTCAAAGTAGCACATATTTAGGGTTTTCTGTTCTTGTTAAATGTAAGACGTTACTTTAAATCCGTTTTCAGGACTAAACGATGAATACACAGCATTTTATTAGCATTTTAGTGACCTTGGACAGGTGCAAGAAATTGTGCATCTTTTCGCAGTAGGGGTATGTGATACGAATGCCTATAAAATTTAAACAAGATCGCTGACCATCCATTTTTATTTTATTTTTCATTTGGTAATAACATGTAATTTCAACATACAAAATATAAATAAATTCTATTATTGGGAAAAAATTTAGGAAACTGGAGCATTCCCCCTTAATGTTGATAATAATAACATCAGATTCTAAGGTAGTCTACCCATAGTGAGATTCGCGCGACGTCGGAATTAATTTGGCAACATTGAAAACATTTGGCGATGGAACTTTCCACTGCCGAATGTTTACAACCACACCCGAATAGGTTCAGATATGTAACGACGACGCTGGAAAAAAATCTGATGTATTATAAATCTCAATATGGCCACATTACAGGTATTCTACCTTAAATAATACTTAAAGGCTACCAAGCTAGACAGTAGATTTCACCGTATCTTAGAAGAAAATCATTTAATCAACATGTTTTATAAAAGATCCGTCAAACTCGATTGTTTTAAAAGTTTTATTTACTTTTCTTTACCTTGATACTTGGAAGGAAATAAAGATCGGCAATTTCCGTAAATCTCCACTGAATGATGTCATATTGTGGCTTGACTCTGCCCCTAATTTAGAGTATGAGGTTTCTGACACAGATAATGTGTTTGACTTTTCTGTCATAAAGCGAAGTTTCAGTTTTTATCCATTTTACGATTGTCAGAGTAATACAGACAAACTTAATCCGTTCTTTGGCACACTCCTTCACCGTCATCAGATGGGGGACAAACCATAATGTGGCTGGCCTCTACTTTAGACAAGCCCACATTTCTATCATTTGGGATCTATAGGATTAACCTGTTTGCGCAAGACTCAACTTTGATATCCCTTGGTGGAAATATAGTTTTAGAAAACATTGCGAAAATGGAGAAATCGTGAATAATGATAAATTTCTCCTTTCTGTCAATGATTTCTTTGCTACGGCAAACACAATTTGATTTTAATATTTCGTCGTTGTAAATGCAAAACCTCGTATGTCGATGTTTGCGATTTTCCAAGTATGATCTTGTGTGGTCAGTTTAGACAATTCTTGCAGGTTTTGAAATATTTTTACTTTTCAATATTAATGACATTATTTCTGAACATTATGTCCAAATTTTAAGTAAAACCTTTCAGTTTAGAAAAAGTTATTACACTTTTTACCTTGCCCTTTAAAATCTTCCAAAAACGAGATACGAGGTTTTGCATTTACAATGCCGATTTATTTTTGTCATCTGCCAACTCTGCTAAAATTGAGAGTCCATATAATTACTCTTTGGGAAAGGCTTTCCCAAACAGCAAAATCTTAGTGTCATCCAATTTGAAGGCTGCTTTTACCAACAAAATGTGTTGATGAAGATATCATTTGTGTAAAATATTTCTCAGAAAACATTGAGACAAAAGGAGAAACTGCTGGTTATCAGCAGTTTCTTCTTTTGTCTAAATGTTTTCCCAAACTTTTTCTATTAGGATCGTCAAAACCAGGTCTTGTTTGGGAAAGGGTTAATTCACCAGATTTTATTTCAATACAGAGTAAAATGGACAAACTCAAGGACAGGTCCATTTTACTATTAACTCTCCTTTGAAAAAAATATTTCAACTTTAAGCAAAACTTGTCGACTTGTGAGGTTGAGTGAATAATCTGAATACAATATGATTTATAGAAAACTATTTATTTCTGGTTTTGACCTGGTTTTGACGTCCCTAATAGAACAGGCTTGGGAAAACATTGAAACAAAAGAAGAAACTGCTGATAACCAGCAGTTTCTCCTTTTGTCTCAATATTTTCTGTGCCATATTTTAGACAAATCATGTCTTTATTATCATCAATTTTGTTGTTTGCAGCAGCATTCAAATTGGATCACCCTAAAATTTTGTCGTTTGGGAAAGGGTTAAGCAAAACTTGTCGACTTGTGAGGTTGAGTGAATAATCTGAATACAATATGATTTATAGAAAACTATTTATTTAGAGCACTTACAAAACCTTTGTGGCAAATATTTAGTCTCATATAAAATCAACATTTTGTCAAAAGGTCACCAAAACATTGAAATTATAGCTTGTTAGATATTTCTAATATGACATTCTTGCTACAAGGATTTTTGACAGAATTAAATATTTCAAAAACTTTAAAAGCCTGACCAATGTTCATCAAATTTGGGCCACTGATTTACCCATTACGAGATGACAAAAGCCGGACTGTTCCAAATTGAAGGGTGTTACAGACGACTATTTCAGATAGATAAATTTTCTAAAATCTTTCTATTTTTGGTTAGAAAACATATGGAAAAATGAAGAAATGTCTTGTATTAAAAAGCATTTTTTTCATTTTTCCACCGTTTTCCCATGCATTTTTCTTGATGGCACCAAAAAGTGTCGCTGTGTGGGGATGGGTTTACGGGATACAAGCTTACAAATCAAAAAGGCAAGCAAAACAATAGGGGACAATTTTATCCAGTTAATCATGATGTAATTTCGGACAAACAATAGTATTTCGTGGGTGTTGTTATAAAATCTTGTAACTACGGCTTGATTCAAGCTGTAGCTACGAGATTTTATGACAACACTAACAGTTTATCAAAACACAATGGAAACTGTCTTTTTTTAGTACAAAATTATTTGCCATTACAGAATATCATAAATTGGTCAACCTGTAAGGCTAGATTGTTTCTGCCCAGCAAAAAATGGCTTTGAATTCATTAAAGCATCTCTGTCTTTATAAATCTTACGTTTTCGGAGATTTTTAAAACGCATCATTCATAAGGACTCAATTTTTTGCTACTTGCAGTCTGGGTCATAGTTGCGTCCACCAAAACCGTATGTTGCACATGTGTGCATCGCATGACTATGCATAAGTTTTAGACGCTGACCCGCACAGACCGCACGCAGGTCATGTACAACCGGTGTAAGAGAGGCGTAAGGTTTTCTAATTCATTCAATTCAGTATCTTTTTGAACTACTGGTACCCATATTTTTTCATTTCTAGTCATGGTTATGGAAAACTGGTTCTTGATACAAATTGAAGTAACCATACCACGATTGCTTTTTGCTTACAAATCGAACCAAAGAGCATTCATGATTATTGTTCAGATTGTTCTGAAAGGTGAAATTAACCCTTTCCTGAATGCCAAAATTTTGACTGCTTCATTGTGAAAGCTGCTGCATATGACAGAAATGGATGTCATTAAAGATAGAATGTGTACAGCTACCTCAAAATTTTTAAGATAAATTGACAAATGTTGGTTTTCTGCTGTATCTTTTTGCCTCAAATTTATATACTGGCCAAAATTGATAGGACTAGCAGACAGCAAAATAGCACTTGAAGAAAGAGAGTCTGAAAATGAAAGACTGACAAAGCATAGACTCATTGAAAGAAAAGAGAAAATGCTGATTATCAGCTAGTAACTAGATGAGTCATCAAAACTAATGAAAGAGAAAAAAGGATGATCCATCATAAATCTGTAAACTGGTCTATATTACTTAAAAATTCAGTTTCTTACAAGGGTTAAAAATACAATTTTACTATTGAAAGATATAATAGATAAGTTTCATTAATAATGAACCTTTTGTGAATGCACAGCCAAAATTATTCATAATCCAGTCAATCCAAAAAGACTTCTTGACTCATTTAACTCAAATTAACCCATGACCAAACAAGAAAATTTTGGACCATTCTAAATCCAAAGATGTTGCAGATGACATTTCCAGGTGCATGGAATTCTACACACCCTATTACCGGCTATCACTACAGCAGTTGCTAACCTTGGGCAGTATGATCTATAAATAGCGGGTGTACTGGGTAGGTCATACTTTTTCCATCTTTGCTTTTGTGTTAAAGCCTTTCTCAGCTATATTTGTAGTGCACTTGGCTGGCCATACATTTGAGCACCTACATGATAAATATTAGCCCAAAGAATCCCTAAACAACAAAATTATTCATCGACAAAGTCGTAACTTCACAATTTTTTACGTAAAATCCAACTTTCAGTCCATATAATGAGAAAATGATAAGACAATCATTAGAATTAATATAACTATTAAAATAGACAATCAATTTTCTTACACTGTGTAAATTTAGAGAACTGTCTGGATTGAATTAACTTCAGACTGACCGATTAAAACTAAACACTGATGCCGATTTGGCTATCACGAACAGCATATTGAAAATTTGAATGGCAAACCCGGACATAAGTTGATGGCAACACAGAACAATATGTCTTGTTGGAAAAGCGGCATCTCTTTCAACAAGAAATTGCATGAAAGGAGCATAAATAATGAATTAACACCATTTCTTGATAGACTAGCCAATTTCTGAATTATAGACATAGAAATCATCTAGATATGGTAGAAGCTGAGTAACACAAAATTGAAGGACGTATGCAACCATTAGTTGTAGATGATAGTTTGTCGGTTAAGGTATATATCCCATCATTAAAAACACCACTTTTTAGCCGTATGAAATGCATCAAATTACACACATTTGTACATACACTTCTGATAAGTTGATTCAACGTGCCGGATTTCAAGATTATGCTTCAAAAGGAAAATAATTTACAAATATTACTTTACTCTATATTCATATGCAGCGGAGGTAATTTTGAACATTTCTGTCAAATATTTCTGTAAGTATGCATTGATTCAAAATTCTAAACCGTTCAAAATGGTTATGTTTAGAATGGAATTGTAACACAGTTTAGGAATTACTGACACTTATCAAATTCACCTCTGGCTCTTTAGTGCTAATGATGGGTTGCAAACCTTAAAAAAACTACACATACTTTACAGTGAAAATTGTGGATTTTACATCATGTCGTCGCTGTTTCAGGCACACAATATGACTGTAATATTTTTAATGGGGTTAAATTTCATTTAGTCAGACTTAACTTAAATAGATGGAACCCACGCAAATAAATGTATATGAATCCTGCTATTTCAAAGTCGGTCAATGAATCTTCAAACATTTCGATCGAATGTTTTGCGCGGTGCAAATTTGTATTTTTCATTGTGAAACGATTTGGTTTATTGGGGTTTTACGCCGTTTTCAACTGCCATGGTTATATCGCGGCACCTTGAGCGCCTAACCATGGATTCCTGTTGTTTCTCATACAAGTACTAACACAATACACTAACCGAGCCTCCAGCTGCTCGCCCACATAGCTTAACAATATCAAACCATTGGTGGGTAACATTAGTTAGAAAAGATATTTGCCACGGCCGGGGATCGAACCCGGGTTCTCTCGAATGAGAGTCAGATGCGCTATCAATGTTCAGCGTTTTGGCCTCATTGCGAAACGAAGAAGAGATATCAGTGATAACGGATTATCAAGCAAGAATCTGTTGATATCGATAAAACATCATGATTGTCTTCATAAAGCACATGATTGCAACTAGCCTAGGTAAGTGAATACAGAAACTAGTGAAGGATCAAAGATCAGTCAGCTAGGTAAGGATCTCTATGGATAAGGCGAGAAATCTCCCTAAACGTCTGAAATGGAAAACTCAATTTTTAAAACATGCAAATTGATAAATATCTCTAGCTGTATTGTTAGATCTATACCTAAATCATATGAAAATTGATTTTGTACAATCAAAACGATCCGACATGTACAGATAACTCCGTAAAAAGAGGCATTCTTTTGGAAATGGTTAAAAATGTTTATTTCTTTATTCTGTGTTATGTTTCACCTTGCATGGTGAAGTAAAGCCGAGTGGTCATTGGACAAATAGACCTCTCAATAAAAGTACCCAACCTCCAGCTGCGCTCTCACATAGATGATTCACACCCATTGGTGAGAGACAAATGAATTTTGTCAAATGTAATAATGGATACTGGTCGGCCTGGGGTTCGAACTCGCAACCCCTGGATTGACAGACTC
Source organism: Fragum sueziense (assembly GCA_963680895.1). Lineage (NCBI taxonomy): Eukaryota > Metazoa > Mollusca > Bivalvia > Cardiida > Cardiidae > Fragum > Fragum sueziense. Next base: position 19,530,852 of record OY804597.1, read on the forward strand.
CGACGTTAACTGGACTCGGCTTAAACAGATACATGTTGAAGCAAATACTCTTTATAAAGCAAACCGCACGGAACCTCGGACAAACAAAAGAGCTTTGTCCGTATGATTCTAAAACCACACAACTGCAGCTTGAATGAAGCCGTGGTTACGAGATTTTTAACAGCTAAAACCGCTTGGACCATTCTACTTATAGCGTAAGATTTAACCCTATTAACCATAAGATTCCATTTCCTATATTATCAATAGCAATGAACTCTGTGCTAAAAGCACAATAGATTTACCGTTATAAGTATTGACAAACCGTTTATGTAGGCCTAGTTATAAAGTCTCGCAACTATGGCCACATACGAGATTTTATAACAACACATACGATGCACTATTGTTTCACCAAAATTGCGCCAAGGTTAACTGGATAAAAACATTCTCCATTTATCTGATTTTAATATCAAATAAATAACAACGACATCGCTGTATTGTCCACCCAAATTAACCCGGGACAACTTAATTTTCGTGTGCAAAGTCCGTAAGTTGAGTGCCTTAACCTTAACAAATGGGGTCATTACATATGCAGATGTCTCGGGTTAATCTTACTAGACAATATAAATGACCATTCTGATATTTGGCTAGTATAATTACCCGGTCAATGTCAGTAATTATCCTCCAAATAGTGTTCATAATTAAAACTCTTATTAAATTCCCCTGCAAATAATCGAGTTCATAAGAAATAATTAGATAAAGCGGAAACTCACAATTCTAAAACTTAAATTTAAATTGCTATAATAGACGAATAACGCAATGGTATTTTTGAGCATAGGATCTAATGTTGAAGGTATTTTTTTTTTAAGTTAGTCTGTGCCCGATTTTATAAATGCCGGCTAGAGTTAACCAAATGGCCAAGTATCTGTTTCGGTTATTTTTCGATTATTCACATCTGAACATTTGAACAAATCAGTAAAATATTTTGTTTGTGCTAAACAGCGTTGATACATTCGGGCCTATGATTTGATTTCATGAGATGTAACGCCGTTTTATACCGGTATGGCCATATTGCAGTGGCTGGAGCACATAACCGTAGATTCCTGGGAAGTTCTTGCTTCATAAAAAGCTTATTCTTATCTGATGCTCTTTTATCAAACAAAAGTACCAGCATTCATGTACTGTTATAATTTTCATCAGCAAATTTTAAATATTTCACACCATGATCACTTGGATAATGAAAAAGAATTGTACATAGACAAGCAAAATAGTATCATTTATGCTGTCTGTGATTGCCTGTTTCATGTACGAATTTCCTGTCGGTGATCCCCCTACGTGCTGTTCGTGATTGCATAAATTTGTAGCTCACCAAACTTTGTTTGACTATAACGACATAACGGAATAGTTGATTGTCTTCACAAGCAATTAGTTGGTAGATAATATACTAGATATCCATTCTGTAATAAAATTTCTAGCATTTGCTTCAGTGTTTTTCTGCTATTTGCATGGAAAGATGAATTTTATATGCAAATATGTGAAGTTTCGACTTTGTTAGTGAATCATTTTTTTGTTTGAGGACTCTCTGTGCTAATATTTGACATGTAGGTGCTCAAATGTATGGCAAGCCAAGAGCACTACAAATTATAGCTGAGAAACGCTTTTACACAAAACAAATATGGAAAAAGTATGACCTACCCAGTTCACGCGCTATTTATAGATGATACTGCCCAAAGGTTAGCAACTGCTGTAGTGATAGCCGGTAATAGGGTGTGATTCTACATTTAATGGTGTTTTTTATGCCCCCCGAAAAAATTTCGGGGGAGCATAATTATAGTCGCCATGCTGTCCGTCCGTCTGTGTGTCCGTCCATCCACAACTATATCTCAGCAACCCTTGGACCAAATTCAATAAAACTTCACATGTGAACTTCTTGGGATAATCCCTAGGGACCTCGTTCTCCGTTTTTAAATTTAAGGCTGTGTCATGGAAAAAGGGGCCTTAATGTAAAAATTAGATTTCTCTTCATCCAATGGGCAGAATTTAATGAAATTTTGTACTTATGTGATAAATGAGAGGTTCTAGAATATCTTCTATAAATAAAGTGTGTACAAAAAATCTGGGAAAAGGGGGCTTAATGTATGATTAGTTTTTATTTTATGACAAACACTTATTCAGGGAGCATAATCCATCTACGACGGCTCTTGTATTTTTAGAAGACATTGTGGGAAATGAAGAAATCGCTTGAAAAAAGCAATTCTTTCATTTTCAACAAGGTATTCTAAAGCTTTTTGAAGGGCATCAAAAAATGTCAAGCCTGTTAATGGGTTAAAGCAAGCTGCATTCACAAGGCTTTTTGTTGAAAAGCAACTTCTGCGTTATCCATAATGACGGAAAGTGACAGGGTTACCAGAATTTTTACATTCAGGTAACATTGTCAATTTCTGTCATCAAAATTAAGCAACATGCTAAAGTTTCAAGAAGTTTTTGCTATCTAATTATGGATGGAATATTTTATCAGTGTATAAAATTGGACATTATAGCATTAGGGCGGATCCAGGGGTGGGGGTCAGGGGGTCATGGAATTGGCCGAAAATTGAATTTTGAATTATGACTATATAACTTCACATTTTAAGCCATCATTTGGGCTTTGACCCCCCCCCCCCCCCCCCCGGGATAAAAGCCTGGATCCGCACCTGAGCATATAAAACTTTGAGAGAAATGAAGAAATTGATAACTAGATTTACCATCATTTCCCTTCAATCCTAATTTTTCTAAATGTTCTCTGATAGGGGGCATCAAACTAGATTGTGAAAGATTTTACAGCAGTCATGTTTGTGGATCCACTATTTCACTTAGGATTGATTTATGGATATGTTTTGGATTTTCACAAATTTGTTGTTGCATCCATAAATTAGGTATATATCCTGCTAGTTGGCTGTGTGGAATGTTTGTATATGTTATTTCTCTGTAAGATGTCTCAATTCGTAGATTTTGCAGATAACAATTTCAAGTTTGTTTATGAAATTTTACACATGTTTTGTGGTCTTTTCCATTTAGAAAACATTGTGGAAAATGAAGAAATTGCTTGTCACAAGTCATTCCCCATTATGTTTTCTGATGCATTTATGTTGTAGGGCATCAAAAAGTGTCATTGTGTGGGAATGGGTTAATGTATGGTTTAGAGAATACATAAATCTTACTTACATTGCACTTCATGCAGTTTAGTCCATTCAAATCTTCACGGATGTTGTCTGACTTGCATAAATTCTTTGTTATATTCATAAAGAAGCCTATTCTTCAAGGTTGGCTGTGTGGGCTTTTTGTACTTTTGTACTTCCATGCATCTGAAATAAGACAGGATAGGTTTTAAGGACAGATCCTCCATTTATTTCCTACGGTAAGAATTTTTTTATTTTTTCTGTACTGATATTTAGATATATGAGAAGTAAAAAAATGTCTAAAAAACTATAGGTCACCAAGCGAATTAAAAAGTTATTTGATTTCAAGGGAGACTACTCTTGTCTAAAATTGCAAAAATAAGGTATCACTTAAATACCCACAAAAAGGTGTTTGAAATGACTAGAATTACATAAATTAGTCTTTATTACGTTCAATATGTTTTATTCTGTCTAAATGAGTATCAATATGGGATAATTAAGTGATGATTTTGAAATTTTTAGTAAAACATTCTTTCAAAATAGCTGAAATTACTCTTTTCTCGCAACGTTTCTGATAATAAAAAATATTCCAGCGGTAAGAATTTTTTCCTTTTTGGTATAGACATAGTGCTTGGTCATACCTACAAAAAGAAAGAAAGAAAAATATATCAAACCAAGCGTTTTTCTTAGTTGTAAGTAAAATTTGGTTTACTTTTTGCAGCTCTGTCCGAAATTGTTTCACTACTTTTATCCATTTTCTTCCTTATTACCAGCTTTAGATAATAAAAAGTGTCATCTTTTGTGTCCATCTGAAGCGGACTAGTTCATAAAGATACCACTTTGCTTTTGTTGCTCCGTTTCTTATCGCTAACGCAACATGTTGAACGCGTAACAAAAAGCGAAATGTACCACCCGAGTACTATTACACTTTAATTGACCAAACAGAGAAAATTGAAATAACTGAAAAGGGTCTTGTCATTTATCAACCAAAAATTAACTAAATGTAAATAATATAATTGCTGAAAAAGGCCAATTACTGAAACAGCTTTATTTCGTTATTTAAGATATGCGCAGTAAGTTGCGCAGTAACAACTGGAGGATCTGTCCTTAAGGGTAAAATGCTTACAAACTTTACCTACGTAAACAAGAGATAAAAGGTTTTTATTTCAAACACAAAATTCAAACCACCACATGCTAATTTTAGTAGTTTGGAGTTTGATTATTAGTTAATTTTGTGAACATGTGCCATAATATTGTGATCTACTGTAGTCTAGCTTGAAAAGAGTAACATATGACTAAATAAATGAGCTCAGATTTAGATCTGGAAAAATTTCCAGTATGGCCTTTTGAGAAATTGAGCCCAACATGGATCCAGATCAGCCTATGCATATGAACAGTCTGATAAAGATCGATGTAGTTCTCACATAGCTTGTTCATCACCTATGTAAATGAGCAGTATGGGTTCTGATGAGCCTGCACACATGGGTGTAACATGTAGCCAGGCAAGACATCAGATACGTCAATCTGTCGATTCAGCACATTTTGCCACTAAGTTAACCCTTTCCCAAACTGCAAAATTTCAAAAGTTCCATTTCAAAAGCTGCTGCAGAGGACAAATGGACCTTGTTTAAGATTGTGTACAATACAGCATGGAAAATACTGATACACAAGGAGGAACTGCTGGTTATTAGCAGTTTTTTTCTTTTGTTTCAATGTTTTCCCCAGGCATTTCTATAAGGGACGTCAAATCAGTCTTTTTTTGGGAAAGTGTTAAGAAATCAGTACTCAACAAAGAGTCAAAACACTTTGAAATAAAACTGTAAATTCTTTTTACCATTTGTCAACAATATGTCAATAAAAGACATTGTTTATAAAGTATTAGTTTTTGGTGTTTCTTGGTAGAAAACATTGTGGGAAATGAAGAAATTGCTTGTCACAAGCAATATCTTCATTTTCCACAATGTTTTCCAAATCCATTATCTTGTGGGGAGTCAAATAGAGACATTGTGTCGTCATGGGTTAAGAGAAACAGAAGAACAAGAGGACCATGATGGTCCTATATCGCTCACCTGAACCAAAATGATATGAGCAACGCTTTTGTTCAATTCAATTAATATTTATTACTTTAAGACTGAAAAAGAACTTATGGTAAATAAGGTTGTGAAAATCTAACTCATCCTTGATCTAAATTATGGTGCCAAACATTGTATCCAAGTTTTGTCTTGATTGATAAATAATTGTAGATTCTAGAGTATAAACAAGGTCGAAAACAGCCAAAAATAGCAATCTTATCAAATTCAAGGGCACATAACTCTCGACTTTCTAATCAGATAAGACTCAAAATCAAACTAATCCCAGATCTTATGGTCCCTAATATTGTGTCCAAGTTTTGTCTAGATTGATCCATAATTGTAGATTCCAGAGTGTAAACAAGGTCGAAAACAGCCGAAAACAGCAATTTTGTCAAATTCAAGGGCACATAACTCTCAAATTCTCATCAGATCAGACTGAAAATCGAACTCATCCAAGATCTTATGGTCTCCAACATTGTGTTCAAGTTTTGTCTTGATTGATAAATAATTGTAGATTCTAGAGTATAAACAAGGTCGAAAACAGCCAAAAACAGCAATTTTATCAAATTCAAGGGCACATAACTCTTGACTCTCTAATCAGATCAAACTGAAAATCAAACTCATTCGAAATCTTATAGTCTCCGACATTGTGTCCAAGATTTGTCTTGATTGGTCAATAATTGTAGATTCTAGTGTGTAAAGGAAGTCGAAAACAGTAAAAGACGGCAATTTTGTCAAATTCAAGGGCACATAACTCTTGACTTTCTGATCAGATCAGACTGAAAATCAAACTAATCCCAGATCTTATGGTCCAAAACATTGTGTCCAAGTTTTGTCTTGATTGATTAATAATTGTAAATTCAAGAGTGTAAACAAGGTTGAAAACAGCCGAAAATGGCAATTTTGTTAAATTCAAGGGCAAGTTACGTGTAGTAACTCTTGACTTTCTGGTCAGATCTGACTGAAAATCTTACTCATCCGAGATCTTATGATCCAAAACATTGTGTCCAAGTTTTGTCTTGATTAATTAATAATTGTAGATTCTAGAGTGTAAACAAGGTTGAAAACAGCCGAAAATGGCAATTTTGTCCAATTCAAGGGCACGTAACTCTTGACTTTCTGATCAGATCAGACTGAAAATCAAACTCATCTGAGATCTTATAGTCCCCAACATTGTGTCCAAGTTTTGTCTTGATTGATTAACCCTTTCCCAAACGACAAAAGTTAAAGGTGATCCACTTTAAAAACTGCCACAAATGACAGAATGGATGTTTATAAAGATATGATTTGTGTATAATATGGCACAGAAAACATTGAGACAAAATGAGAAACAGCTGGTTATCAGCAGTTTCTTCTTTTGTTTCAATGTTTTCCCAAGCCTATTCTATTAGGGACGTCAAAACCAGGTCTCGTTTGGGAAAGGATTAATAATCGTAGTTTCTAGAGTGTAATTCTATTTATATCCTCTATCAAACAAGATAACTCTACTTATACTAAAGGAAAGTAGTGTCAAGACTTACTTCCCTTAGATTAACACAAGGTTGAAAACAGCCAAAAGTGACAATTTTGCCCAATTCAAGGGCACATAACTCTCATCTTTCTGGTCAGATCAGACTGAAAATTGCACTCATCCAAGATCTTATAATCTCCAACATTATGTCCAAGTTTTGTCTTGATTGATCAATAATTGTAGATGCCAGAGTGTAAACAAACTTAAAAACAGCATTTTTTGACATTCAAGGGCAGATAACTCCGCACTTTCTGGTCCGATCAGGCCCATAATCAGACTTGTCTGAGAACTTATAATCCTACTTGTTTTGGCCAAGTTTGATCAAGATTGCCTAACTTTTGTGGATGCTAGAGAGTAAACACCCCAAATGTTGACGGACGGACGGACAGACGCACGGACTGACGGACGGACGTCGGACAAAAAGTGACCACAATAACTCACCTCAAGCACTTTGTGCTCAGGTGAGCTAAAAATCAGCATGTTCTGTCATACTTATTTTCGCTATGAAAACCACATATTTTTTCTTCTGCAGTGACATTCAATTTGAACATTCAACATGTCCAAGATTTGGTTCTTTGTGAAAAGTTCACACTTGGGTAATGGATCCACCCAAATTGCATATCAATAACGTAATAACCACTTTTTCCATTAATAACACATATAATTACTGACAATGAACTGTCACCTCAAAGATATATTTATAAAGCTGAAGCATCCGATTTCAGAACACCTTTTCAAAAGGTCCTCAGCTCATGTTTCCTTGATCCAAAGTCGAACCTTATGGGCAACTTGATTTACCGGTAGCCCTCTCCTAAATGGAAAAATTTAGAAAAATTCCAGTTTGACAGCTACAGAAAACAAAATTAGACGTTGATAAAGAAATGATTCGTGTAAAATAAAACACAGAAAATATTGAGCCAAAAGGAGAAAATTCTGGTAATCAGCATTTTCTTCTGTTGCCTCAATGTTTTCAATTAGGAATGTACAAATCATGCCTAGTTTGAGAAAGGATCAATGAAAGTTGAATGGCAATCTTCACTCTTTATCGAAAGACTCCATTGTACTTCCAAACTGGTAGAAATTCAGAGGAGTTTCAGAGGAGCAGAAAAATGAGTACTTGATTCTATATGTAAACATATTGTACATTTAACAAAACTTTAAACTGCTCCAAAAAGAATGAACTTGTAGACAGCTTTTTCAATTTTGATGCAAAATTAGACAAAATGCAGGAGGCAAGAAAGGAACAGACAGTTATCATTTCAAAGATTATCAAAATGATCTTGCATTACAAGGGACCTAAATCTTTAACTGTTATCTTATTTATCTTCCCAAGGTTGTCTCCCTTGTATTACAAAATAATTTTCTCTTCCCCATAAGTGATAAATGAAGATGTAAAGGCCACAATAATAAATTGTGGAAAAAACATTAATGGAATAGAAAAAATGTTGCTTTCTACATTATTCTTGGTGGATTTTCTGAATATTGATCATTTCACTATTTTTAGAGTTTTGTAGTAGAATCTACAAGAATAGAATGGGCGGAAAAATGTTTGCTTATGAATCATAAATTGCTCCAGGGCAGCAGTAGTGTAAATACCAGTAACCCTTTACAGTAATCGATTCATTAAACTATTGTACCATGGATTCAACTATTTCCCAAAACTTTGGAAAAAAAATTCTGACAAAAAAGGAAGTAATTTTAAGCGTGACTATTCGTAGAATAGGGGGTCCATTCCAGACACCCCGGCGACGTTGTAGTGCATCGGTTAAGTTTGTATGTGCAACTCGCATATATCTGTTTCTACTAATGCTATTGCTCTGATACATTGCACATGCTTCTGTGACTATAACATCAGCCTCTAGGCAAAGATTAGTTACTCTGACATGTAGTTTAGTGGAACTTTTTACCCTTTTTGGACTTAGAATTTCTTGTTAAGTTTTTGCATGAAACTGTCATATATCTGTGATAACTTGGTTTCTGCTTTAGCTATTGCTTTCAAACTTTGCACATGCTTCTGTGACCATAATATCAGCCTCTAGACGAAGATTGATTACTCCAACATGTAATTTAGTGGAATTTGCAACCCTTTTCAGACTTAAAATTTCTTGGTTAAGTTTTTGCTTGAAACTGTCCTATATCTGTGATAACTTGGTTTTTGCTTCAGCTATTGCTTTCAGACTTTGCACATGCTTCTGTGACCATAATGTCAGACTCATGACGTAGATTCATTAACCCATTACCACACAGTGACTCTTTTTGACTCCCCACAAGAAACTGGCTATGGAAAACATTGTGGGAAATGAAGAAGCAATTTCTTCATTTCCCACATTATTTTCCATACAAAATTATAAAAAATGTATACTAAAGGAAAAAAGAAACGCAACAAAAAATAAATTTGATCATACGTTTTGTTTTTGTCTTTCTCAAAATTACGTCAATTCGAGTACTTTTTTCAATGCATAGTAAAACTTCATCATTTGACTTTCTAGTGTCAAAATTTCATCAAGGTCACATGTTTTACGTGCCATAAATATGCGTATAAATGAGAGTGCTTGGGCATCAACGTTAAATGCGTTCTCGCATGCAATCCACTTTGACGTTAACGATTCCTGGCTGTAATTTGATAGCTGTTTTGCCCATGAATAGCATAAACAATTTTTCTCGATAAGAGAATATGTTTCCGTAGGAAAAATAAGCGAACGTTATAGTCCTGACGTTGTGACGTTAGACGTTGACGACCGCTTTTCGGGCGACCGTCAGTTGTTCCGTTCATTCTAAGACGTTATCTAAAGCAACATTTTGTCAACTGATGTACACCAGTCATCAGCAATTGCAGGTTGAGATGTTTTATTCGTTAACATCACAATTTCTACCGGACGACGTCTTTGAATAAGTCGCAAAATGATATGAGAGGTTAAATCTAAACGAAAATTATTGCATTTTGTCGAGTCGACGTGCATCTACACAAATCAAAAGAGTTTCATGTAAACTTTGGATATTTAAAGGTTTTCACATGAAAAACGTGTAAACGCCTTTTTTGACGTTATCTCACTAGTAAGACTGGTTCTAACGTAAACACAAACATCAATATCAAGACAGAGTTCCCTGTAATTATCAGTAACAACTTTGACTCAATAACATTTAAGAATTAAGAGAAATAACAAAAAATAGTTGTTGCGTTACTTCTTTCCTCTAGTATACTATTTCATTCTTTTTTAGTTGTCGTCTGCAACATCTTTGATTTTGGACTGGTGGAAATTTTGTTGTTTAGTAATGGGTTAATCTGACATATAATTCAGTGAATTCTTTACCCTTTTCGGACTAAGAATTTTTTCACTATCCAGCACTTGATACCGGGGTAGTCACGCTTTTGCTGTGTGCAGTTTCTTTTAGTTTTTACCTATCCAAAATTTCTACTGTTAATGGGTTACGTTTTTCCAATCTATTAATGAGTTTTGGCATCAAAAATCAAAAGGGCTTTGGAAAGCATGGAGATAAAGGAAAACTACTGACGGCCAGCAGCTTCTTTTCTCACAATATTTCCCTATTCAAATGTTCAAATATCACAAACACAGTAACAATTTTTTTGTCCTTTTACTTTGGATCAGTCCAAAATTTTCACTGCAGGTAATGGTTTAAATTATGTGTATAAATACTGTCATGCTTTTAAAATTTGTAGGTGTGAATTTTTTACCAGTGACTGAAAATTAACTCTTATCCAAACAAGACAGTGTTTTGACATCCATGAAGATGAGAGGATCAGAAAAAAATTGAAAGGATCATAAAACCTTGGAAGGAAAAGAAGAAAATCAATAGTTTCTGTGCTCTAATGTACAAAAATTCCATATTTATTCCCATCCATTTTGTTGTCCGCAACAGGTTTCAAATTGGACAAGTTTAAAATTTTGCCGTTTGGGGGAGGTTGAATCCATTCCCACAAATTGACACCCTCCATAATAATGGCTTTTGAAAACATAGTGGAAATGAAGAAATTGCTTGTGACCAACAGTGTTTTCTACCCCAAAAGACCAACAAATTTTAAATTTCATTCACTTGAGACTGTCATCTGCAACATCTTTGAATTTGGACCAGCCTAAAATTTTGCCATTTGGGGAAGGTTTAATGTCTGGTCCCCTGCTTCAGATGCAATCATCCATGGTAATTTGTTAAACTATCCATAACCCTTGTGTTGATTTCAAAACATTTCACATCCAAACCATAACAGAGATCAGTTGACAACACATTTGGGAAGTCTGATCTTGGTCTGTATCAATAGCCCTGTCTGATCCAACTTCTAACCCATTTATTGTATTTCAACACTTGTATCTAAACCAAAATTGAACCTGAAAGTGCCATAAACTACTCAAAATACTTTGATTTGAAAACATAATGTGGCAGAATTAAATTCATTCATAATACCAATTATAACATAGAAATCAAAATAAATCAGGCACTTTTAATAAGCTTCCACATTTAAATCATTTCCCAAAAAGCATCAAAATCAGTCTAATATGAACAAAAAACACCTATTTACCTTTAATTAACCCTAATTAAAAAGTGGAAAATCCTGTGTCTATATTTAGTACAAGCACATGGTTGTTCTATAAATAACTCACCTGTGTCATGGTTGACTGCCCCTCCTTACCTGAAACTTGTTCTACCAGTTTGTCACTAGGTATTATAGTTGACTGTCTATTTATAGATATCCCTGAACCATAACCATTTCAATACACGTTCTGTGCCAGTTAGCCTCACCCTGACTAGTAATCAACGAGAGGAGCTTTTCTACCCCGATTTTGTGATTTGTGTATGGATTAAGCTCCCTATAAGGGGTAGAAGGGGCCAGAATGGAGAATCAATACAATCCAGACACAGCTAAGATTTATCATTTTCGTTACATGAGAGAGTACAGGGCTGTTTGTGTACTATGGGGTGTGCTGACCATCATTTGGGCCACAATGAATGTTGTTGTTTTTATACAACCACAGTGGATCGGGGACACACCAGAGAGCCCGGGGTTCGGACACCAGGGTGTTTACCAATACTGTTACCCTAACAACGCTGCCCTGAGATACGAATGTTCCGGATCGTTCACAGATTTCGACTCTATCATTCATGACTCTTACAAAGCGGCAACATTTTTTGTTGGTGTCGCAGCACTACTCATGCTGATATCTGTGGCTGCACTTTTGCTGTTCTTCTGTTTTAAAAAGACAGCCGTGTTCATACTTGTGGGAATATTTGAGCTGGTGACCGGTAAGTCCCCTTTATAAAGACACAATGGTGATTGTTTACATTGTGAAAATCCAGTCTCAAGTTGACAAATTCAATGATCGAGTACTCAAATGCTTACAAGACTGTAGAGATAGCTCAATAGAATGAAAACAACCATGAATGCAGAAGTGTCAGCGGCGGATCCAGGATTTCTGCTAGAGCGGTTCAGATAAATGCAAATAGGGGGGTTCGTTTTTCTAATACCACACAATTTAGACTGAATTTCTGCATGAAAATGAAATAATCAGGCTTCAGGGGGGGTTTGTTTGAACCCCAGAACCCTCTCTGTATCCGCCACTGAGCGTTAAGCACTCAAGTAAATTAAATGAAAAAAAAACATGTTCATAGCTTGTGATTCAAACCCATGGCCCCTGGATCAAAAGCCCTACCTCTCTCCAGCCCCAGCATTGATTTTGTAGTCAATAAGAAGTTTTCAAACCAATCATATATAAGGTATACAGTATTAACATCTTACAAAAAAGTGCCTAGAACTAGGGGAAAACCATCTAAGATCAAATGGCCAATGAGAGCTTACAATCAAGAATAAAATAAGTTTCCTTTTCTCACAATGTGATCCAAAGCTATAGTATTCCTACAATACTTTAAACTTTTACAGTATAACTGACACTATTTATCAATTGATTGATTGATGTTTAACACAGAATTTAACAATGTTTCAGTTAAATTCAAATATCTTGCAGACGACAATAATTTATTCAAAGTTACTGAAATTTTACCTGTTTTTGTCTTTCTGGGTAACAAACAATGTGTCATTTTCCGCAATGGTTTCTTAGCAGTTGAAAACAATAATTTGTACTGGAAAAAGTCAAACCCTTCCAACAATTATACATTTTGACTAACATTGAAGGGAATACTTTGGAAAGCATTGAGAGAAGTGATAAAGCTACTTTTCAGCATTTTCTCCTTTTCTCTTGATGTTTTCCATACTATAATTTGCAAATTCCATACAGAAACTCATTTCTGGCATCAGCAGTCTGAACTTCCAATGTTTGGGAAACAGTTGAGAAATTTCTACATTAAAAATAGCATAAAACACTGATTATTGAAATTCTCTTCTTTCAAGCAATGTTTTCTAAAAGCCTTTATGTGCTACTAGCACACAAGGATTGTTTGAGAAAGAGTTGTGAAGATTTATTGTTATACCTTAACCCTTTCCCAAACAAGACCTGGTTTTGACATCCCTAATCGAAAATGCTTGGGAAGACATTGAGGCAAAAGAAGAAAGTGCTGGTGACCAGCACTTTCTCCCTTTTGCCTAAATATTTTCTGGGCTATAACATGGATATTTTCTCCTTTTGATCTAATTTATTTTGTCGTCTGCAACCCCTTTGAATTTGGACCACCCTAAAAATTTGTCGTTTGGGAAAGGTTAGGATGACTAAGTCAATACCGGTAACTTAATGTCATTCAAAATGGTTTTAAGTGTAGCTGCATTATATATGCACTTAATGTTTTTTCGCACATGTTTATCTCTCAAACTGAGCCTGAATAAGCTCAGATCAAAAAGACCACCAATTTAGGCAATTTTGACCGTGAACTGTGTTATGGCCCTTGGGCTGAATTTTTCAACAAAAGATCGTGGTCACTTAGCAGATAATATCTTTTTTCTCAGACTGAAAATTGTTTCTTGACCCAATTTTCTCATCCCTCTTAATGCATTCCTAAACAAATCCTGGTTTTGACATCCCTTAATGAAAAGGCTTAGGAAAACATCAAAACAAAAGATGAAAATGCTGATTATCAGCATTTTCTCCTTTTTGCCTCAATAATTTCTGTACTAACCCTTTCCTAAACCAGACCTTGTTTTGACATTCCTTATAGAAAAGACTTGAGAAAACACTGAGACAAAAGAAGAAACTGCTGATAGCCAGCAGTTTCTCCTTTTGCCTCAAAATTTTCTGTGCAATATTTTACGCAAATCTAATCGTTACCAACATACATTTTGTCGTTTAAAGCGGCTTTTAAATTGGACCACCCTAAAAATTTGTATTTGGGAAAGGGCTATATATACACATATCATCTCTCTATCTGAGCCTAGTTTGTCATCTATGGCAGCTTTTGAATCCGACCACCTTAAAATTTTGCTGTTTGGAAATTGGTTAAAATTTAAAGACTATTTTTCATCAATATATCTTTCCTAGGTCCTGGCTCATATGTAATTATGATGCTCTTGACATAGTTTTGCAAAAAGCCCTCAAAACATTCACTCACAAAATTGCTGATCTTCACCGTTTCTCTAACAGCAAAATTTTGACCTGTCCAATTTCAAAGGAGTTGCAAGTTCCAGACACAAAATTATAAATGGCAAAAGCACGCTATTTTATAGCAAATTATAAAAAATTCTTTCTTTTGTCTATGTTTTCACAAAACTTCTAGGGACACAGACACCATGTCATGTTAAAGAAAGAATAAACAACAGAACGGTTGAAGCAATACAAAAATTTTGCATATATCGACACTCAGAAGTAAAGCTGAACCGCCTATTCACCTGAATACAAACAAATGGACTCATGGAGGATTTGAATTTACCTCTTTCCTAAATGATAAAAATTTGAAAGTGGTCCAATTTTAAAAGGATCTGCAAATAACCAGACAATAGTAGAAAATGTGTATAGCACAGAAAGCATCACAGAGATAATAAGCAGTTTCTTTTTCTCTCATTGGTTTTCCAAAAGATTTCTACTGAGAGCATCAAAACTAGTTCTTGTTTGCAAAAGGGTTAACCCTTTCCCAAACAAGACCTGGTTTTGACGTCCCTAATAGAAAAGGCTTGGGAAAACAGACTTGGCTTGGGAAAACATTGAGACAAAAGAAGAAACTGCTGATGACCAGCAGTTTCTACTTTTTGTCTCAATATTTTCTGTGCCATCTTAACCCTTTCCCAAACGACAAAATTTTAGGGTGATCCACTTCAAAAACTGTTAAAAATGGCAAAGAGGATGTAATTAAAGAAAGGATTTGTGTAAAATATGGCATAGAAACTGTTGAGACAAAAGGAGAAACTGCTGGTTATCAGCAGTTTCTTCTTTTGTTTCAATGTTTTCCCAAGCCTTTTCTATTATGGACGTCAAAACCAGGTCTTGTTTGGGAAAGGGTTAAACACAAATTCTATCTTTAACAACAACTCTTTTGTCGCCTGCAGCAGCTTTTGAATTGGATCATCTTAGAAGTTTGTTGTTTGGTAAAGGGTTAAACAGCCAA
Organism: Fragum sueziense; assembly: GCA_963680895.1. Classification (NCBI taxonomy): domain Eukaryota; kingdom Metazoa; phylum Mollusca; class Bivalvia; order Cardiida; family Cardiidae; genus Fragum; species Fragum sueziense. The sequence goes on from OY804597.1 coordinate 19,546,064, forward strand.
AACACTTACCAGTGCTGTAAAGGTCTCTGTATGTCTTGATGAACTTTCAAGAGTCTGACTTTCTACAACTGAAAATAAATATAATATTGCCTGAAAAAGGGAAACAACTGTGACGTGATTGCTCAGCCTGCCTTGTATTTTCTTTCAATGTTTTCCATGCTATTGAATGCAAACTGTCTGCAGTAACACTGTTTTTGTCATCTGCATCATCTTTGAATTTGATACATCTAGATATAAAATCTAGATATAAAATTGAATTACCAAATGGCATAATTTTAGAATGGTCCAAATTGAAAGATGCTGCAGACAACAATTTCAAGTGAATGAAATTTAAGATTACAAGTTTAATATCATGGTCTTTTTGGTTAGAACATAGTGGGAAATGGTAATTGCTTGTCACAAGCAATTTCTTCATTTTCCACATTGTTTTCCAAAGCCAATTAGAAAAGGCTTGGGAAAACATTGAAACAAAAGAAGAAACTGCTGATAACCAGCAATTTCTCCTTTTGTCTCAATATTTTCTATGCCATATTTTACACAAATTCTATCTTAAATATCTTCCATTTTGTCATTTTTGTCAGTTTTTGAAGTGGATCACCCTAAAATTTTGCCGTTTAGGAAAGGGTTAAATAGATAATTTCACAATATTTGAAACATTTGTTCCCTGTATTTGCAGCTCTGTTCCTGTTCCTTGCCTGTGTTATTTACCCAAGCGGCTGGGACAATGACGAGCTACAGAAAATCTGCGGTGCCGACTCCGGCAAGTACAAGATGGGTGAATGTAACATTCGATGGGCGTACATCCTGGCCATTCTGGGAATTTTCGACGCGGGCATTCTCGCAGTTCTGGCGTTCTTCCTGGCCTCCAAGCGAGCCAAGATTGAAATGTACACTGCCTCTGGTGCCGTCACTAAATGTAAGTAACTCAGCAGTGGCATTCACCAACCAGGTGTCTTATTCCAGGTTGACCTTTGAAATTACACAACAACCCATCTGATTGGCCGAGACATTTGTCTGGTCAAATCAGATGGTATAATGTAATTTGGATTTAGACAATTTAAAAATTTTGGTGAATACGGCCCCAGATCCCACTAATTCACCATTTTCCATACCATAATGCCTTTTGAAGAATGTAATTGTTGTCATCTGCATCACAGTTAAATTTTGAGTGACCCTACTTTTACTGTTTGGAAAAACACAGTGTATAATCACATGACTCAGAATTTGTGATAATCTTCAATATCTTTTTTAATACTTGACCAATTTGAATTTGTTTTGAAGCAGAGAAGGTGGGAAAATGACAGGAATAAGCTGGATGTGTTGGATTTTTGAAAAATCAACTGATAAAAAAGTTATTGAAGATAAACAAAAATTTTGATTTATCTTAAATAACTTTTTCATCAGCTGATTTTTTGAAAATCAATCACATCCATCTAATGTGTGACGTCTGCCCACATTCTCTCCTTCAAACCGAATTCAAATCTGTCCAGTAATTACAAAATTATTGAAGATTTTCTGAAAATATTGTATCACATGATTATACACTGTGAAAAAGATTAATGGACAACAAAACTAATTGAAACATTGTTGCCTTTAGATCATAAGTGTTGCTAAAACAATCGCATGACTCATTCAGTCATTCAGGGTCTACCACAAGCTCAATTTCTGATATCTCTAGGCTACTTGCATTTGTCTCTCATCAATTTACTTTGACATTTTTAAAAAAAGTCATTAAAATTTTGTCTCAATAATGGACAAATCATAATGAATCGTCTGCATGGAATGATCTGCTGATGGCTTAGATTGGGTGTTCTGATAATACAAGTTGAGGGTGAGATGCCAGGAGCACTTGGACAGGTACACAGGCTGCAGTAATATTACTGGAACATTGAACGCAGTGTTCAACCCAAGCAAACGCAACTGTCTCCATATAAAAAATACAGAATTTAAAGATCCCCTATAACTGATTCAATAACTGAGAACCTAATCCTCTCTTCAGATATGACTCAGTTAACACCTACATGAAAATTGTTTTCACCCTTTCCTTCAATGCAAATTTTCAGATTGACGCAAATTGAAAGGAGTTGTAGAAAATCTTGTAATAGCTTACAAAACCTTTAACGAAAAGCAGAAAATATAGGTTATCAATATTCTATTCTTTTCATGAAATTGTTTTTAACCTTATTTCTAGCTGGGTCATCAAAACAAGCAGTAGTTTGGTAAAGGGTTAATTTGTTTGGGATGACTCAACTTTCTATGGCAAAACTTCATTGTAAATAAAACATGAAATTTTAAGTGCTTAAACTGGTTTTAAACCTGCACTAAATGTTTTCACTCTTTCACATGGTGAAGTTTTTTGACAACTATTATAGAAAAGCTGGGAAAAAGATGAGGCAAAAGAAGAAAATGTTTAAAAAAAATAGCATTTCAGCCTTTTACATTGATCAATATTTTCTGTTTAACACAAATATTAACTTTATCAACATCTATTTTGTCGTCTGCAGAAACTTCTAAATAAGAATAATCTATAATTTTGTTATGGAAATGGTTAAACATGCATCAAATGCTTAAAAATGGCAATAAAATGCATTTAAAACTTGCAGTCTAAAATAAAGCCTTTCTGTTTGCAAGTAAAAAAGATTGATAGTCAATGATAACCCTTTCTCATAAGGCAAAATTTTAGTCTTATCTGATTTGAAAGCTGCTGCAGATGACAAAACAGTTATTGATACAAATATGATATCTGTAAAGTTCAGAACAATTACTTTGAGGAAAAGGGGACGCTGATCATCAAATTTCTTTGGAAAACACAAATATTGTACACAAATCCAATCTTTATAGACATCCACTTTGTCATCTTCAGCTTTCAAATTTGAACAATCTAAAATTTTGCTGTTTGGAAAAGGATTAACCCTTTCCCAAAACAAGACCTGGTTTTGATTCTATTTATAGAATAGGCTTGGGAAAACATTGAGACAAAAGAAGAAACTGCTGATAACCAGCAGTTTCTCCTTTTGTCTCAATATTTTCTATGCTATATTTTACACAAATCTATTGGTTTTCAATCTTAATATTGTAGTCTGCGGCACCTTTCAAATTGAAGCAACCTCAAATTTTGCTGTTTGGAAAAGGATTAAAGTTACAAACCAGTAATATTCTGTATTTCTTTCCAGCTGAGTTGAATGGCTACGGTGCTGAGACGATGTCAAAGAGATCGATGCCAATCCAGCCGGCAGTTGTCGTTCCATCAAGCCACCCCGAGGGTCGAGAAAGCTACTCTGAATACTCCACGGTGCAGAAACGCAGCAACTTTAACCTGTAAACACAGTCTATGCAATATGGCAACATGGACAAGCAGCCTTAGTAGTAAAACATGGAACTGATTATACTGTATACTTTACCTTGCTATGGCTTAGTCCAAAGCGATTGTAGTGCATGTAAAATTATATACACTTTCAATAGTTTTTCAACTGATTGCCATAGCAGACTTTGCATAAAGAACTAGAATGGCCAGTTATTTCAATTTCAATAAGTCAAAAGTAGGAAATTTGTAAGAAATTGATATTTGAATATATCTATCATATGGAAGCTTTTGAACAGTTTGACTTACAATTTTGAACGATATCAAAGATTAATAATCAGTTCTAGTTTTGTGAAAAGACATGCTAGAAATGTTGTTACTTGACTATCAACTTACATGGAAGAGTAAACCCATTACCAAACGACAAAATTTTAGGGCAGTCCAAATTGAAAGATCCTGCAGATGACAATTTTAAGTGAATGGAACTTTTAATTTTTAGGTCTTTTTGGAAGGAAAACATTGTGGGAAATGAAGAAATTGCTTGCCACAAGCAATTTCTTCATTTTCCACGATGTTTTCCAATGTCATTATTTTGTGAGGAGTCAAAAAGAGTCATTGTGTGGTAATGGGTTAAACTTCAACATTCAGTGTTTACAACATTTATATACACTATGGATATAGAGAGAAAATAACAGTGCTTTAATTTAAATATGATACTTCATTGTGAATTGTTCATTTTGGCCTCTATTTTTTGTTACATGTATCATTTTTATGGGGAAGAATAAAACTATGCAAACCAATTAATTACGAAAATACCTTGAAATATTGAATTAAGAAAAAAAATTCTTGCATCACTTTTCTTCAAAAACATTGCAACTACAGCTTTACCGTGTTTTAGAAGAAAAGCGACAATTTGATATATGAAACATATTTTCCTAATACATGTAAGAACAAAATTACAAATGTATAAGTTTCAAAGTCCCTAAACGTATAAATCAAACAGCATTGTTTCAATGTATGATCCTTATAGTTTTAGCAATTTAGTGGCTCACTACTTTCTGTATAATACTCAAAATTCTTTAGAATGTCTCGGGTAGAGATCATACTCTCTCCAGTAACAAGAGAACAAAAACAAAATATTGTTAGACACATACAAAAACATTGTAACTGCAGCTTAATTAAGCTACAATTACAATGTTTTTGAACATATCTAACATTATGCTTTTGTTAATATTTTGTGCTACAAACATTTTTGCATATCAGTAGACTTTTTTGTAAGTAGTTCAAAATTGAATTTGTTTACCAAAGCAGTTAAGATTTATAGCTCCTGATAAATAACCTGGCAGAGCATCTCTAGCTAATAACTAGAGATGATCTGCCAAGTCATTTATGGAGACCTATATATATATATCAGGGAGACAAGCATGAACAACTTTCTCTGCATTACCGGGTACTTCAATTAGCCAAAATCCTATTTGTGTGAGATTATCTTGAAATCAAAGTGCTTACCTAGATCTATACAGTGAACAAAATTTTTCCAAACAGTGTAGAAAAAGCAACAAGCATCTCTTCAAACACCTGTAACGAGAATCAATTACTTTAGAGCAAAAATTCTTTGGCTTACTAAATATTGTTGATTTCATTTGCAAATGTACCTATATCACATTCAAGCTGTAGTTACGACTTTTTCTAATATAACCATTAAAATGTTTCTTTGATTGCAAACTTTTAATTTCTGGAATTAACATTGTGGAAATAGTCGGTAAGAAATTGCTCTATTGTTAAACCGTCTCTGTAAAATACATTGGGTAACTAGAATTCTTTTTTACTGACCCATTAAAAAGTGCTGTTGTCTCCTTTTGAAAATAGTTAATATTTCTTCAGATTAGTGCAAAACTAGTAAGTGCATTGGTAAATGTTCTACTCTTAGCATAGTCTTGCGCTAAACTGTTGAACTACTCATTGTTACATATTGTTTTCCCTTATAAAAATATATTTTTATAGTAGCTATTAGCATGTATGAGAGTGTATAAAGAGTCTATGTTAACTTTTTTTTTCTGAAAGGTTTATAGCATAATTATGTTCTTAAAATAGTTTTGCACGATGCAAGTGTTGAGTTATTGACATTAATTCACAAGGATATTTTGGATCTATTTGAAGTGCTTATAAAATTGTATGCAATTTCAATGGCTTTGTACTAGCCTCTGTACTTACAGTAATTTTTCACCAAAACAAAAGAAAAAGATATTAAGATAGGCTCTTGATACATGAATGGGAGAGATAGTGGATTCATTCATATTCAATTTACCAAACCATTTTGTTCACATATGTACATGTATAATTACACTCAAATAAATCATTAGGTGTTGTTAAAGGAAAAGAAGATCTATCTATTGTCAAAAACCTTGCAGTCAGAGTAACATTAAAACATTTTTTCTTCTCAAGACAAGAATATTGATTTGGCATTCAAATTAACATTTTTCCTATATCTTATTCAAACCTTGCAACATTAAATCATTGCCATGAAATAATTCAAATCCCAATGCCTTACATCAACAGAATTTTGTATATTTTCATACTAGGTGCATGAATGTATCTGAACAATTATATCATGTATAAAATGAGAAACGCTTGGTATATAGTCAAAATAAAAAAAAGCCTACCACCTCTTCCCATCAATGCTTACTCTGGATTGATTCAAACACAAAATACAAGTTGAACTTAATTCAAGCCATACTTAAGATGAAATTATCGTGTTTAAATTTGCAACCGGTTTTAAGTTTACTGACGCTGAATCGTCATGACATGCAAAAAAGCTAAAGGATAAATCTGGATAGAAATAGTTAAAACTTTGGGGTTTACATAAACAAATGCAATGGGCCTTCATGAGTTCCTTAAAATCCTTCTTCAAGCAATGAATATGTACAAATTTCATTATTATTGGCAATTTAAGCAAAGTTCAACATATACCAACACAGAATCTTGATTGATGAGAAAGAGTGGTTTGAGAAAAAAATGTCGGCCTGACTCCTAAAATGAAGTTGGCATGAAGAGAATATCTAATTTCAGTGAAATTTTGATGTACAATTTCTAACAAAATTGTAATACGTAAATTTAATGATTCAATATTTTGTACACAACTCTTCTAATAAAACATGTAACAGGCCCAAATCATGTCTTTGTTCTGTATTCTTAACCCTTTCCTAAATTGCAATAAATTCTATTGGTTCAAGTTGAAAGCTGCTGGAGGTAACAAAATGGATGTTCAGAGGAAGAATGTGTGTAATTAGAAAGCATAAAAAACATTAAGGCAATAGGAGAAACTGTAAATGCATGATAATCACCATTTCTTCTTTTGCCCCAATGAACTCATAAGGTCACTGGTTTGTGGCCACTACCTTAGTGCAGTTGGTAGCACATAGGACTGTAACTCTTGATATTCCAGGTTTGATCCCAAGCCGACGCAAACATCTTTTCTGACAAAATTTTCTCCCATGATGAAAAATAATTTGATAATCCTTAACTTTGTGTGGCCTGCGGATAGCTGGAGGCTTGGTTAGGATGTTGTGATGGTATTGGAGTAGAAAACGACAGGAATCCATGGTTAGGTGCTTCAGCTTCCCTGATATGACTATAGAAGTTAGAGACATTAAACCCAAATCAATCAATCTATTAGGAGTGTCAAAAAGTTCATTGTTTGGGAAAAGTTTAACCATTTCCCAAACAAGACCTGGTTTTGACGCCCCTATAAGAAAAGGCTTGGGAAAACATTGAAACAAAAGAAGAAACTGCTGATAACCAGCAGTTTAGCAGTTTCTCCTTTTGTCTCAATATTTTCTAAGCCATATTTTACAAAAATTCTATCTCTAATACCTTTCATTTTGTCATTATTGTCAGTTTTTAAATTGGATCACCCAAAAATTTCGAAGTTTGGGAAAGGGTTAACCTCTAAGGTGACAGTTTCATACTTATTCATATGAAAAGATATTGCAGAGAATGAAATAGAGCTTATGGATACATTCAAACCTTACCTGAACAACAAAATTTTAGAACACAGAAAAAAAAGAGACAAAAGGAGAAAATGCTAATTTCGCTGATAGAAAATGCTTAGATCAGTTAGAAAGACATTGAAACAAACGGAGCAATTGCTGAAATCAGCGTTCCTTCTGTACAAAACGATTTAACCGAAAATGACGCCAAATAGTGTTTTAAGCCACGAGCAAAATAACAGCTGTACGAGCCCATGATCACCTGCCAGTAATACCCGAAAGGGGAGTTAGGCAGTATATAGGGGAGATTCGGGATTTCTCGGACATGTGGGTAATCTCGGACAGCCAGACGTTTCTCTTTATAAATAAAGAGTCTTGATGAAGTGTTTCCCAAAATCAGCTGTATTTATAGGTATAACACGTCATCAATCGAATGCGCCTGAAAAGATGACACCACGTGACATATAGCGTGACGTGTGGGGGAGTTTACTCATTTCTGTGACGTAGTGTCCGACTTTACCCGGCGTAAAATCGTATTTAGCTATTTTAAACTCGGACACTAAAGTTTTCTCCATGTTTTCTCCGATTTTCATGCGCGAATTAGCAACATAAATGATGTCGACTGCAACAGCTTTCAAATTGGAGCAGTGGGCAAAACTTTACCCTTTGGAATGTGTTAAAACAACAGGTGCGTCCGAGATTCCCCGGTGCATGTCCGAGTTTACCTTACTCTGATAGTATACTTTATTTCGTAAAATTATCTGCATTGGCTTTATTTTAACTGTTTTAGCCAATGAAATTAGTGTAGGATTGGAATACTTTTTTGTTTTCGTTGTTGATTCAGAAGCTTGTCTGTCCGAGAGAGTGAGATATCCATGGTGTCCTGACAGAGACTACGTTTTGTGTCCGAGTTATACCGAATCTCCCCTATAGATAGATGATTAATGGAACAAGAAAAATACGATAGAAAACCGCGAAAACCCATAACATTTCAGGAAGTCTCGAAATTTCCGGGTTAATTCTGAAAATCTGTCATGTAATATGAACCTTTGAAATAAAATTAGGACAATATAGTCATATTCAATCCTTGCTATTCGAGATCGCAGTTTACTCTCCCGCTTAGTTTCACAGCAACTCGGCCCTTTGTCGATTCGCCCCTACGCAACTTCCAGTGTAAAAACGAAAGGTGTCACTCCGGTAACTTTTGACTAATTGAATCTTAGTGCGTTGCTCACCTCCAAATTTTAATTCGAGTCTTCTCTGATGTAAATTTCGACATTTGATTTTGGAAGTCGCTCCTTAGGGCGACCTGCTAAATTTGCACCAGAGAAAACTCTGATTACTCAGAAATTTTGATGAATTTCATGCGCGGATCACGGTACACCCCCTACACATTAGCTAATAGGGTAGTACTTAGCACTGGTGGTGAACTCGGCCTAAGCGAGGGACGTTTTTTGCGATCAATGTATTCCATCGGTGTTGTTATAAAATATCGTAACTACGGATAAATCGAAGCCGTAGTTACGAGATTTTATAACACCACCGACAGTTTGTCAATACAAAACGGTAAAGCCGGTCTTTCTTTAGAACAAGTTAATTGTCATTAGGGAAAAAAATCTATAAACTCACATTTAAACGCAAAATATCTATACCTTGTAATAACGAAAATTATTTTAGTTCACCACCAGTGAGTAGGGAATGATTTTATCCAGTTAATCGTGACGTAAATTCGGACAAATAAAATTAATAGTATAACTCATCGTTTATAACTGTGGACTTGTATACAAACACTTTACTTCTTGTTGTTGAAAATGACCCAACACAAACCCTTTCTCTTTCGAGAATAAACGAGTTAGGACATTAATTCGCCAGTATAGATCACGATAAATGGCTTGATAAATGTTCAAACTGTGTAATTCTTTTTTAGCGAGCCGGGACTTTATGTCCGGGGAGCTAATGTCACAGCCCTAGTGTCGGCGTCGGCGTCAGTGTCAGCGTCGGCGTCAGCGTCGCGTCTTCAAAAACTTTAACCTGGTCTATATCTCAGGCACTATTAGAGATACAGCCTTGATACTTCACACATGGATACCTCCTGGCAAGACCTTTCATTTGGGACCATGACCTTTGACCTTGACCTTGGAGTTTGACCTACTTTTAAAAAACTTTAACCTTGCCTATATCTCATGCGCTATTACAGGTAGAGCCTTGATATTTCACATATGGATACCTCATGTCATGAGCGTGACCTTGAGACCATGACCTTTGACCTAGTGACCTTGACCTTTGACCTTGAACTCCTTTTTTGTGACAAGCTCTCGTATAGGCGAGCTACGTTGTCCGCGGACAACTCTTGTTTAGTGTTTGTATTCAAGTCTACACCTATAACCGATAGACTAAATTATTTCGTATGTGTTGTTATAAAATCTCGTAACTACGGCTTGATTCAAGCCGTGGTTACGAGATTCTTTAACAACATCGATGGTTTATCAAAACATAACGGTACACCCAGTCTATTTTAGCACAAAATTCATTGCCATTCGATTGACTTCGAGTTGGATACTTTCACGAAAGCGTTTTACTTGCCAGGCCTAAAGTAAAGTAAAGGTAAAAGAGGTTGGTTCAAAGTCTGAAATCTACTAACTAGTTCATCACTTTATTCTACGATCATTGAGTTTCAAGTCGGCTGTTTTACAGTCGGCGCATGTGACAGCCGCAGCACTTTGGCTTTCACCCCCCCCCCCCCCCCCGCCCAGTGTACCCATTTATACACATGGGTGAAGAGGGGCAACGTGGGTTTGGCCTACCTTTTGCTCAGAAAAATATCCCGTGGCACCTGCGGGATTTGAACATAAGATGCTTCGATCCCGAAGCCCGCGTCCTACCACATGACCACTTGTTACTTGCTGATACAAACCGCTAATATAGGCTGCTGCCTTTATGGTCCTTTTCTTTGATTGTTTGTTCCATTTGTTGTACCCGCTTCAGGCCCACTGTGCCCCAACGTTTGGAAAAGGATTTAAAAACACCAATTGAATTAACCAATAACATAATTTTTCAATGCAAGAGAACGAAGCTTGTTTGAGATATTTAAAAGTCCTAGTTTTGACAGCAATTTAGAATGGTAGTTAAGAAACCCTTGGGGATAAAGAAGAAAATGCTGGGAATAATCTGTTTCTTCTTCCCCCCCAATGATTTCTATGATATAGATTCGCCGACATGTTATTTTCATAATTTTATTATCTTTATTCTTTAAGTTTGCAATGACTTTTTTTCGGACCAGTCCAAAATATTTAGCTTAGGCCTACGTTCGGGAGAAGACTGGGTATAAACCACTCAACGACAGTTCTTTCAAAACAAACCGTCTGCTTCGCTCTTGAGCGGACTTTGGAAAGATTTAAGTATTTAAACTATTCACTTAAAGCAAATTCATGTATTTTGGTTTTAGAAGACACACATTTTAATTCATACGATGTAGAAGGTCACTGACACATGTATAACATGAAATATATAATTATGATGCTGTAATCATCTTAATTGCAAATTTTATGAATTGAGAATGTCGCGTATAGGTTGAGATAGAGATCTGTAGGCACTATTAGAAGCGTTCCATGTTTGAATGTACAACATCGCCCTTATAAACAACGTGCTGTATTATGTCTTTGTGACAACCCAGTCGGTACACAAGGTTCTCCCATCTGCAAATAAAAAACAGACAGACAGACACAAAAACAATTCAGTTAAAGGGACATAACATTCCGATTTCACTTTTTTAAAGTATGTCTTGATGTAAAGATTGGTTATTCTAATGCGTAAAAATGCTATCAGTTTTTAAAAGTTGTTATTTATTAGCGTAAAATATGCCTTTAAAGTTGAGACAGAATTGGCAAATTACATGTAAATCTAAACTGTTGTGGACAACAATTTGATTAATTTTAGCACAAAAATATACATTTCTCGAAAACGGTGCAATATTTTGGCTTGAAATTTTCAGAATTTTCATATGAAAATATGCTCTTTCAGATAAAAATAAAAGTAAAATTTATGGAAAAATATCGTGAAATGTCACTTTAAGAAATCAAAGGCAAATTCGCTCTGTGGTGTTGATAAACTATCCAATTTAGGCCTACTAACTGGTATTGTGGGTATAGTCTTATTACCAGAAACAATTTCAAGCCTTTTTTAATAGATCTATTATTGATTATGGATTAAAAGGTCAATGTCGTTTTGCGAACGTTGTACATGTAGGCCTACACCCTAATAATAAGTAATTTCTATCTTTTGTCTAACAGTTATGAGATTCTCTAAAATTGACATTGATAAATGGAATGGAACAAGAATTCTGCCTCGACTCAAAGAATAATTCGAGTTAACCCGTTAACAGGCAAAATTTTAGACTGGCCTAAATTCACGACAATTTCAAGTGAGTGATAGCCTATTTGCATTATTTGGTCTTTCAGGGTAGAAAACATTGTGTAAACGAAGAAATTGCTTGTCACAAGCAATTTCTTCTTTTCCACAATATTTTCAAAATCCTTTTATTTTTAAGAGTCAATGTGTGGAAGTGGATTAACCTATATATATGTCAACATATCGAGTGTCTCGTCACACACATGTATACCTCACGATAAATGACCTGGCAGAGCAGCCCATGCTAATCGAATGGAATGCTCTGCCAGATCAATTCTCGACCGCTATATACCTGTTTGTGTTTAGGATGACCAAGTTTCCATATTTTCCCACCTCTATAGACCCATGCCGGTCTGACTCGCCGAGAGCATGTGCTGCATTAATTGTAGCTGCATTAAGGGCTTCTGGCATACTCATGTGCAGCGTTACACATGCTAGATGCATTACTATAGGCTGGAATAGATAAAAAATCGACATCATCCTTCTCATCCGTACAATGATATAAAAAAACGATGTAGTCCTTTTAAAAGTAATACATAATTATATTCTCTACTCTCTGAAAAAGACAAAGTGGCTACGAATGCACGAAAATAGCAATTGTGACAGAGAAAGTACATAATTAGCTCAGGTAGCCGCGGTTGCCATTCCAGCCAATGAGTTTTAATAAAAGAAAAAGAAATAACATAATTCGATATCTCGTCCTTCCCTGACACATGTATTTAGTTGGCTACATTGGAAAACTCCGTTCTACAGCATTTTTAACGTAGTCGACAATTTTCTGAACGTAAAACCTACAATTCAGGTCCGTTTGAACAGGGGAGAGGGTGAACTAAGGGGGCCCAAAGTTGGCAAAAAATGCCGAATTTTACTTAATTTACATTAAAAATTGAAGGAAAATCTAATTCAGCCCCTCCAAAATTCAGACACTGGCCCGGACAGGGGCGCCCCCATATAAAATTGTTTTCCATGGGCCCGAATAATTACTTACCATTGACATACAATATGCATTTGGGTTGAAGTCGGACCCCAGCGCGACTATCATGCCATTGTCGATCATCTTCCTAACAGGTGGAGGTTTCAGTCGTAATATGTAGGCGGTGGTTGGAAGTACGACTCCCACAGTCCCCGCAGATGCCATTACTGCAATACCGTCATCAGATATTTCCTCCAGATGGCTGACTGCGTGTGCTTCTAACTCGGCACCTAACTTTGAACAGATTAAAATCCGTTATTAATAGCATAGAATTGGATGATGTTGCCAAGGACTGGCTACCATTTACCGGGTAGCAGGCATATAGAAACCAAATATTGTGCAACTATTTAAGGTTTTTTACGAACTGAGAATGAACTGCAGAGCCAGAGGCGAAATTTGAAAAGTGCCAGTAATTCCTAAACTATGTTATATTTCCATTCCAAATACAAGCTTTAAGCATTTTGTATGGTTTAGAATTTTGAATTAATGCATACTTATGTAAATATGTGACAAAAATGTTCAAAATTACCCCCTTGCATATGAATATAGAGTAAAATATTATTTGTAAATTATTTTCTTTTTGAATCATAATCTTGAAATCCGGCACGGTGAATCAACTTATGCGAAGTGTATTTACTAGTGTGTGTAATTTGATGCATTTCGTATGGCTAGAAAGTAGTGTTTTCAATCTCGGTTCGCAAACCTTAATGTCGAGAGAACTAGCAAGATAAAATATCATAGTCAATTTTCACGTACAATGTACTTATAATAATCACTAGTGTTCGGAACCAAGCACCCTAGATTTAGTTTTCGTGAATTTTTAACAAAGGAACGTGATAGAAAGCGCACTTGTAGCCTACGTCTTCATAAACAGTTTTGTGCATGTTTGAGTATGTACGAGCACCATGTACGTAGTAGGCCTACGTAGGTAGATCTACATAGAAAACGTATATGATGAAAACTTTACCTCTGCGGATTTTGTGGCTGACAGTTCGTCACCATGAAAGTTGATATTTAACCCGAGTTTCTTCCCTTCTACCAATATACGCCGCGTCTGTTGGGCGTCAAAAACACCACGTTCACAAAACACGTCGACGTTATCGACGTGAAGTGATCCGGCGTCTATTTGACGTTTCAACTCAGGAATCTGTTTGTTGATAACGTGTTCAGTAGCTTCTTCTGCCGTCTTTCCCCTGGAATGTACACGAATAATGTACACGAATATCACAAAGCGCACAATTTTACAAATAAATAAAAGAATAACTACTAGGCTTATATATATGATTTATCAGCTCGACTGATGAACAGTTCTTTGAACTCAGTTGCGCCGCTCCGCAATTTCGAAAATAAATGTACTCAGTTCCTAGATTAATTCCTAGGTACATGTATACATGTCTATTATGAAAAAATCTTTTTTGACAAAAATCTTGAACGCGTAGAAGTAGTTGAGAACAAGAGTGCCAAGATGGCCCTGTATCACTCCACTGGCTTTTAGACATTTAGACTACGAACTTCTTCAAGGAATACAATAGAGGGCTATCCAAAGAAGATTCATGCTACACCAGAATGAAATCCATTAAGTGATTTAGGAGCAGAAATGTTTTTAGAATTTTCTTAAAATTACACTATGTTTCATATAGCGAAAAATAAGCCTAGCCCACAGCGGCCAAGCTTTTCATCCGATCGTGAAGAAATTTGGAAGAGATTCATGCACCCACCACACCAAGTTTTCGAAAATTCAATTTAATTAAATTTATTAAAATTCTAGTTCTACACGGAAATGATTTTTTAAGGAATTTAGAGGAGATTCATACAAGGAAGGTTCATGTGAAGTTTGGTTAAAATTGGTCCAGTAGTTTTGGAAATGAAGATTTTTCGAAAAATTGATTTAATTTAATTAATCAAAATTTAAGTTCTACACAAAATTTATTTTATTTTTTTAAGGAATTAAGGAGACATTCATGCAAGGAAGATTTCTGTGAAGTTTGGTTGAAATTGGTCCAGTAGTTTTGGAGAAGAAGAATTTTTTAAAAAAAATCGAAAATTTAAATTAACTGAATTAATTAAAATTCAAGTTCTGCGCGGATTTTATTCTTTTGAAGGAATTTGGTAGAGGTTTATGCAAGGAAGATTTCTGTGAAGTTTGGTTAAAAATGGTCAAGTGGTTTTGGAGAAGAAGAATTTTAAAGATTTTTCGAAAATTTAATTCAATTAAATTAATTAAAAAATACGTTATACACAGAATTTATCTTTTTGAGGGAATTAAAAAGAGATTCATACAAAGAAGATTTCTGTGAAGTTTGGTTGAAATTGGTCCTGTAGTTTTGGAAAAGACGATTTTTTAAAGATTTTTTCGAAAATCTAAATCAATTAAATTAATTAAAATTCAAGTTCTACGCGGATTTTATTTTTTTGAAAGAACTTGGTAGAGATTCACGCAAGGAAGATTTCTGTGAAGTTTGATTGAAATTGGTCCAATAGTTTTGGAGAAGAAGAATTTTTAAAGATTTTTCGAAAATCTAATTCAATTCAATTAATTAAAATTCAAGTTCTGTACAGATTTTATTCCTTTGAAGGAATTTTGTAGAGATTTATGCAAGGTTGATTCATGTAAAGTTTGGTTGAAATTGGTCTAGTAGTTTAGGCGAAGAAGATTTTCAAAAGATTTTTCGAAAATTTAAATGAATAAATTTAATCAATATTTAAGTTCTACACGGACTTTATTTTTTGGACGAATTTGGAATAGGGACATGCAAGGAAGCTTCCTTAGAAGTTTGGTTGAAATTGGTCAAGTAGTTTTGGAGAAGAAGATTTTTAAAAGATTTTTCGAAAATTTAAATTAATTAATTTAATTAAAATTCAAGTTCTAAACGGAATTTAATTTTTTGAAGGAATTTGGAAGAGGTTCAGGCAAGGTAGATTCCCATGAAGTTTGGTTGAAATTGGTTCTGTAGTTTTGGAGAAGAAGATGTTTAAAGCAAAAGTTGACGCACGGACGGACGGACGCACGCACGCATGCACGCACGACGGACACAGAGCCATGACATAAGCCCCGCTGGCCTTCGGCCAGTGGAGCTAAAAATTGGTCTAATAGTTTTGGAGAAGAAGATCTTTAAAGATTTTTCGAAAATTTAATTAATTTGAATTAATTAAAATTCAAGTTCTACTCGGAATTTAATTTTTTGAAGGAATTTGGAAAAGGTTCATGCAAGGAAGATTCCTGTGAGGTTTGGTTGAAATTGGTTCAGTAGTTTAGGAGAAGAAGATGTTTAAAGAAAAAGTTGACGCACGCACGGACGGACGGACGCACGACGGACACAGGGCCATGACATAAGCCCCGCTGGCCTTCGGCCAGTGGAGCTAAAGACAGAGATGTGACCAGGCCTAACATACTTAGGTACAGCATGTGCCCCGCAATATGTACTAGAAATCCCTATGTTCACTGTTTGTTTGGCTCTCTCGATCACACGTAACATTTTCATCTCTGTTTCCACGTCTAGTCCATAACCACTTTTACACTCGACTAGAGTGGTCCCAGATTCTCTCATAATGTGTAATCTGTCCCTGAATGAAGTAAATAGTTCCTCCTCCGAGGCTTGTCTGGTCTTCTCTACTGTGAAATGTATTCCTCCACCGGCCTTGTGGACGTCCATATACGTAGCGCCAGCCAACTGTTATAAATATGAACAAATTTAAACTAAATATCGAGAGGGAGTTAAACCCCTACATTTTCCGCATTACATTTTTTATTTTCTGTCATAGAGAGACCTATAAGCAGAACGACGAGACAAAAATAGCACACAAAATATAAAGTGCAAAAAATAAATGATGTTCATTAAACATCATTTATTTTTTGCACTTAATATTTTGTGTGCTATTTTATCATGAGTTTTGCAATTTCTGTTACATCTGACGGAGTCATCTTCTGTATCTGATTACGGTACTCGAATGAATTACATGTAACTCTTTTAAATGCCTTTATTAATTTGATATCAAATTATTCTGTGTTTCTTAAACACACAAATATATGCAGTTTTATAAACAAATGCCATATTTTAAAAAATGCAACTTTTTTTTTACGTTACGTGAATTACGTCATACCTTCATCGCGAATTCATGGACTCTATCCCCGGACCAAACTGGATGAGTGTGGGCGTCCACCAGTCCTGAAAGTAAGACTCAAAATATAGCACTGTGACTGATAAAATGGCGGTTTGTTTTCTTAGAACGACCTTGACAAAAAACAACAACACCAACGTAATATATTGCAAATTACATGAAAACCTTAACTTAAAATAAGCATTTAGGCCAATTACTAACATAGATCTACAAGGTTCAAATTGATGAAACTCGCAGACGACAGAACACATTATGTCTACTTAATTCATCATATTTGTGGTAGTAGGCTAGATCTATACATGTATATCGTAGCACGATAAGCAATACGACGAAGTAAAGATTTCTGAATCTTTTCGAAAACTGATGTCATTTTCCAGACTTGCTCTGGAAATAGAAAACAGAAAAGGATATTTGATTCTAAGCTTACCGGGAATGATGCTTTTTCCAGCAGCATCAATAGTAAAATCTGCTGTCAGGTTTAGATGCCTGGCTCTCACCTCATCATCGGGACCCAGATCAGCAATAGTTCCATTTCTATAATAATGGCAAGTCAAAATGAGCGATCAACGCATTTCCAGGGGGAGGGGGTGGGGGCATGGGGGGGGGGGGTCGATGTAGGCTTACTTATTTTGGATTGAGAATCAATGAACAGGCACAAAGGAAAATCTCGGACTGGTCGAAATCTATTGCAAACTGCAAGAATACGGGGAAATCGTTCATTATAAATCGACCACGAAATATTTCTCATATTCTGAGCTGGGATAATTACGAGAAAATGAGCCATGTAGCATGATTTAACCCTTTCCCAAACGACGAAAAAATTGGACTATTCCATATAGAAAGCGCCTGCAGATGTCAAAATGAATGTTGATAAAGGCAGTATTTGTGTAAAACATAGCACAGAAAATATTGAGACAAAAGGAGAAACTGCTGGTTATCAGCAGTTTTTTCTTTTGTTTCAATGTTTTTACCAAGCCTTTTCTATCAGGGACGTAAAAACCAGGTCTTGTTTGGGAAAGGGTTAAATAAGCATGTGCTTATGCACAGTGTGATTAAGATCCATGCTGTCCTCTCATACACGTGGCCTCTTCATAACATTTTGGCAACTGTAAGACAATAGTGTGGATCCTGATTAGGCTGCACCTTTGTGTTGACTGATCTGCTTCCGTGGTATTCTAAAAGGCTATGAGGGCCCTTTTTCCAGATCACGACTCAAATGTTCACCTTTTTAAAATAGCTTCCTAGAAATAATCGAGGGAAAGGGAGAAAGTGTTGGATATCAGCATGTTCTTTCCTTTCCTCAACAATATCCAAAGCTTTGTCTGCCTGGACGTTACGCCAGTGTGGAAGGCTTATAAAATTATCAGCTTGTTATCGCGGGGTTTTCAAGAAGCACGTAGGCCTATAGGCCTACATAATGTACATGTATTTGACATTACTGAGAGGGTGCGAATTGTCAACAAGAAACGGTTTTGTAAGACGAACTTACTTGTCAATCAGTATACTGTAACCCACTCCCTCTGTCTGTAGAATGTCCACTTCCTTCATCCCATGTCCCTGTCTGTACAGCTGTCCGTCCGCCACAACCTGTACAACCTGACCAGCTGAATGGATCAACAATTTGTATGCGGACATATTTTGTGTACATTATCTAAAGTTTGATTTTGTTTACGGCCTCTATTTGGGACATTGACTTAAGATTAAATTCCACCATAACAAAACTTCATAAGTCGCTGGACATTATGTTGATATTTGATTGAAACGAAACAAACGACGCAAGTTTTGTAACTAACACGAGAAATGATAGGAAGTTACATAATAAGAACACATGGTTATAGGGTAGTCCACCCCTAATGAGATTCACGTGACCTCGGAATTATTAAAATATTTATTACGTGTCCGGACCTATTCGGGCACCGTCGTAAACATTAAAGCGGTGGAAAGTTCTACCGCCGAATGTTTACGACGTCGTCCAAATAATTCCAACGTCTCGTAAATCTCATTAGGATTGGACTACCTTAAACGTTACTTTTGCAGCAATGAAAAAACAAAACACCTAAAACAGAAGATCATGACTAAGATTGTGAAGGTTCATATTGTCCAGCAAGATTAACCCGAGACATCTGCATATGTAATGACCCCACTTCGGCAATGTTTTGTTAAGACGCTCAACTAACGGACATTGCACACGAAAATTAAGTTGTCCCGGGTTAATTTGGGTGGACAATATAAGACGACATGTTGACGTCGTTTTTCACTCTTTTCCAAACAAAATGTGGACTGTTAAAATTAGACAGGTGTCACAGACGACAAAATTGACAAAATGCCTACTGGATATGTGTACAATGAAACACAAGATATCGTGACAAAAGCGAATATGATGGTTAGCTTTTGTCTGTGATTTCCTATTCGTGGGCACGTCAGACGATGGGCCTGTTTGGGAACGGGTTACAAAAATTGTGAGAGACTCCCCTTTTCTATAGGTCACCATAACTGGGCTTGTAGTACAGCCACATTTCGTCGCTTTTCTACGAAAACCTCGTATCTGCAGCTTGTTTTAAGCTGCAGATACGAGGTTTTCGTAGAAAAGCGACGAATTTTGTATGATGCACAATCAATGGTATTTAGTTTTACTTTCACAAACGACAATATATACTAGGCAAAAAAAGAAACGCAACTTCCTTTTCAATTCCTTCTTACGCAAAGACAACAAATCAGATTTGAACAAAATGTAATACATCTAAAGCATTAACATTTCACCTTATAAATTCCACAAAATCTTGTTTGTAGTAAATTCCATTAATAAGAAAACACCCAGTTTACACCGGGCATCAACACAGTTTGACAAAAAAAAGTGTATGTAGGTAGAAAAACACATTCTCTTTCGTTCAGTTTGGACCGATTTTCGAATGTTGTGAAGTCCATGCGATGTATTAGCGGTCTCCATTGCATTCTTAAACCTATCCCGTAGCTGGCGTTAACCTGATGATACGGTTCTGCCTAGACCACGGTGACTAATCACGTGATGCAACAATTTCAGAAAATCTTTAACAACTTTGTTAAAAATTGACCGATTTGAATTCGGTTTGAAGCAGAGAAGGTGGACAGTCGTCACACATTAGATGAGCGTGAAAACCGTTAAACTTATAAAAAAAGTTATTGAAGATAAACAAAATTTTGTGTTTATCTTCAATAACTTTTTCATCAGTTGATTTTTCAAAAATCCACGCTTCCAGGTTATTCCTGACATTTTCCCGCCTTCTCTGCTTCAAATCGAATTCAAATTGGCCAAGTATTGACAAAGTTATCTAAGATTACCGGAAATTCTAAGTCACGTGATTATACACCGTGCAGACGTCATATCTCTTGCACGTCCGCTCCGTGCTCGTTCAGTTGTGGTCCCATTGAGAGCCAACAGCGTAAACATTCGAAAATGTGTCGATTTGTTGCCCCATCAATGCTTTGCAACAACATTTTGACTTTTTCAAACAAACAAAATCCGTACAGCAGACTGGCGCTGATTTTGGCACAGCCGTGCTATGCGTAGGGTAGTGAGAAGTCTATGAACGCTTTGGCATCTTCTTGGTCTATGTTTTAGCTTGTGTTTGAAGAAAATTTGTTATGATAGTAGTCATTTAGAAACCACGACAGGGGGAAAATCAGTTTTTAACAATTTACTATGAATCACGTGATGAATTTACGACATCTGAAAAAATGACACAATATCTATGCGTATGGGTGCAGGTATATTAAAAATGTACTAAATATCCATTAAAAACATATTTTGTCGAAAATATTACGAAAAATTGGGGTTGCGTATCTTTTTTGTTCTAGTATATTAATAGGCTGTTCCAATTCGAAAGCTATTTCATATGGCAAGGTGTATGTTTAACGATAAAGTTTGCGTGCAAAATAGCTCATTAAATATTGAGACAAAACGAGCAAAATTCTTATTATCGACCTTTCTTCTTTTGCCTCATTTCCATGTCATTTATACTAGGGACATCTATAGATACCGAATTTTGTTTGAGAAAGGGTTAGATATAGGACAGTTTTGAGTCCATCCTACACCTATCTTATCTATATCGGTCGCTCGTGACTAGTCATACCATTACACTTGCCAAATAAACATCGGTTATGATGCACACATGCTCGTATTAGTTATTAGTTTAGAAACCTTTGACGGACAATGAGAAAATGCTGATGATCACCATTTTCTCCTTTTCCTTCAATGGTTTCTGTGCCATGAATTGTAAATTTTTCATTTTCAGCAACATTGATTGCTTGGTCTTCTACAAAGGTTAGATCTATCTAGTTAGACCGTGGATCAAACTCGGAAGCTCTTGGTCGCAAGGTCGACGCTCGAGGTCTCAACCACGGACACCACAAAAAAGATTCGAACCTAATGGCCATGTTAATCTTTCGTTCCTTACACATTTGAGCAGATATCCAAGAAATCCTTTATGATACTCGAAACCATTATGGATTAGAAACAGGATGTCGTCGCTTTTAAACGAAAACCTCGTAACTGCAGCTTGTTTTGAGCTGCAGTTACGAGGTTTTCGTTGAAAAGCAGTGATGTACATGGACTACGCATAGTCTGATCTAGTCTGTTCTCTATTAGCTTAGAACATCATTACATGTAGTAATCAGAGTCTTCTCGGTGGCAAATTTCGCTTTTTGATATTTGGAAGTCTCTCCATTTACTGGAAATGGAGAGACGTCCGAATATCAGAGTGCGTCAGAGAAGACTCGGATTATACCTGTAGCTGCATTCGGTGAGCAGCAAAGTTCCTGATCAGACTATCCTCGAATTGTCTAAAATGAAAAACCCCTTTTTGTCATGATTCACATATTGAATGGGATTTTAGATCCTACACAAAAGCGCTCCCTGATTGCAATTTAAGGGTTAGATTGTTCAAATTCAAAAAGCTGATGCAGACCAAATATAATTCCTGCCAAACACAGGAAATGTGTATGTTTTAGTGTAGTGGTTATCAGCATTTTTATCTTATTGTTTTTTCTAACATTTCTCCAAGAATGACTATAAAAGTTTGAATGTATTGTTTGGGAAAGTGTTCAATATCATTATAATATAAATGTGATTAAGAAATAAACTTATCTCTATTTCCTTCATTTTTTTACATTAACTTATCCTCTACGAACCCGAATTTCGGGATCAGATTCGCTGTGGAGATCGCTTTGGCGTTTCTAAAATAACAAAATCCTAAGACCAGGCTGATGGCGATAGAAATGCAGGCAAAATATCTATGACTTCAGATATAACATTTCAAATAGACATTGTGTAGAAACAGGTAAGCGAAAAGGAAAAGGTTTTTACCTCTTGTAACAATTCCTGGTTTTGTGTTTTTCTCTTCCATTCCTGCCCAAACAATCTCCGTATCTGACAATTTCTAAATATTTGAAGTCTTGGAAAACCCTAAGAGAAAATTTCCCTTTTCCTCAGTGTTATCTATTTGATTAATTTTCTTACATGCATTTGTGTCCAGTGTCCACTGCAATATGCTTAACTTTGGAAGTTTTAGTGTTTATAGATGGATATTCGAATCACAGACGGATTATGCTCCCCTAATAAGTGTTTGTCACAAAATAAAAACTATCATACATTAAGCCCCCTTTTCCCACGACAGCTTTTTTGTACCCACATTATTTATAGAATATGGTCTAGAACATCCTACTTATTCCATAAGTACAAAATTTCATAAAATTTTGCCCATTAGATGAAGAGAAATTAAACAAGAGGACCATGATGGTCCTATATCGCTCACCTGAACCAAAATGATATAAGCAACACTTTTCTTCAATTCAAAAAATATTTATGGCTCTAAGACTGAAAACGAACTTATGGTCAATAACATTGTGAAAATCGAACTCATCCAAGATTTCATCGTGCCCAACATTGTGTCCAAGATTTGTCTTGTTTGATAAATAATTGTAGATTCTGGAGTATAAACAAGGTCGAAAAAAGCCGAAAACAGCAATTTTGTCAAATTCAAGGGCACTCTCGACTTTCTGGTCAGATCAGGCTGAAAATCAAACTCATCCGAGATCTTATGATATCCAACATTGTGTCCAAGATTTGTCTTGATTGGTCAATAATTGTAGATTCTAGAGTGTAAACAAGGTCTAAAGCAGCCGAAATCGGCAATTTGATCAAATTCAAGGGCACATAACTCTCATCTTTCTGGTCAGATCAGACTGAAAATCAGACTCATATGAGATCTTATAGTCTCCAACCTTGTGTCCAAGTTTTGGATTGATTGATCAATAATTGTAGATTCTAGAGTGTAAACATCGTCGAAAACAGCCAAAAATGACAATTTTGTCAAATTCAAGGGCATATTACTCTCAACTTTCTGATCAGATCAGACTGAAAATCATACTCATCCGGGATCTCACGGTCCCAAACATTGTGTCAAAGTTTTGTCTTGATTGATGAATAATTGTAGATTCTAGAGTGTAAACAAGGTCAAAAACAGCCGAAAATGGCAATTTTGTCAAATTCAAGGGCACATAACTCTCGTCTTTCTGGTCAGATCATACTGAAAATCAAACTCATCCGAGATCTTATTGTCTACAATGTTATGTCCAAGATTTGTCTTGATTGATCATTAATTGTAGATGCTAGAGTGTAAACAATGTCAAAACTAAGTATTTTTCGCATTCAAGGGCAGATAACTCCTGACTTTCTGGTTCGATCTGACCCATAATCGATCTCATCCGAGATCCTATGGCCATACATGTTTTGACCAAGTTTGGTCAAGATTGGCTTATATTTGTAGATGCTAGAGTGTAAACACGAAATTGTGGACGGACGGACGGACAGACAGACGGACGGACAGACGGACGACGGACAAAAAGTGACCACAATAGCTCACCTTGAGCACTTCGTGCTCAGGTGAGCTAAAAAAAAACACTAATTTTTACACTAAGGCCCCTTTTTCCATGAAGCAGCCTTAAATTAAGAAACGGAGAAAAAGGTTCCTAGGTATTCTCCCAGGGAGTTCACATGTGAAGTTTCATCAAATTTGGTCCAAGGGTTGCTGAGATCTGGCTGTGGACGGACGGACACACGGACATACACACGGACGGACGGACAGCATGGCTACTATATGCTCCCCGAAATTTTTTCGGCGAGCATAAAAAATCATGACAACATGGAATACCTTTGCACATTTTATATAATATTAAATTCCAAAATAATCAGAGCTACAGATAACAGGGGTAATGGCTTTATAAAAAGCAAAATATCTTTCAATGTTTACAAACACTTATGTTGTGGGTTCTCATTAAGATGGCTCAAAGACATTAACCCTTTCCCAAACGACAATATTTTGGACTGTTCCATTTGAAAGCCGTTGCAGACATCAAAATAAATGTTGATAATTTTAGTTTTTGTGTAAAACAATGCTCAGAAAATATAGTGACAAAAGGATAAACTGCTGGTTATCAGCAGTTTCTTCTTTTGTCTCAATGTTTCCAAAGCATTTTCTTTTGGGGACGTCCAACCAGGTCTTGTTTGGGAAAGGGTTAAGTACCTACAACCTGCCTACAACATAGGGTTAAACCATTTGTGTTTTAATATCAAACTTCGAACATCTTTCAGAGCTCCAGATAAGAAGGATAAATGACCTTTCAAAATGTAAAACATCTTTCAACGCACATCAAACTTTATACCTCAAGATGATTCCAATGGGTACCCACAACATGAATTTGGGATTTGAAAAATCACATTTTGAAAGCCTATATCACTTTTTATTTGTTGCTCAGCCTTTGTATTTACTTTTATCCCTTTTTATTTATCTGTGGCTCTGACAATATAATACAGCCATTAACATGATGCTCCCCAAACTTTTATAACCAACAATAAAGATATGAATATGTATACATGTACAAACCCCCCCCCCCCCCCCCCCCCCCAAGACTTTCAGCGTGGCCTATTTGTGCAAATCAAAGACTTGGTAAAAAACTAAAGAATGTGTATGTATACAGATACAATTTACCGTAGTTTTGAGCCAAGCAATTAAAATACATAGATCAACCTCAGCCCATCTATGTGCAAAATAGTCCAATCAGAAAACCAATAGCTAATTCACAATGTTATATAAATACATCAAAATAGTTTGTCCCACTGCCTTAATTTAAAGTTCTTTCGTGTTCTTCAACCTTCTCATACTGAATAAAGTCAGATTAATTGTCAGTGCAGGCTGATCTTATTCTATGCTGTCAGAAAAAAAACATATGGATATTTCAGGATCAGCATTAATGGGTTAGCATTAACAAGATGATGGAATATTTAGCACAGTCCATATAAACAACATGTTAACATTGCACAGCTTGTACAACTGTGGTCAAAAGATTTTTAGACACGCCCTATCTACTCTTCCACAATCCAAGCATGTACGTATCAAATACATAATAGATTTGAAATCTAATCTGTCTTTATTTGTCTTATCAAATGTTTTCCAACTAACTGAAAATATTCTAATCAGCTGATATGTTTTCAGTAAACTTTATTGTTGGGTATTGGACATTAACCTGTTAGCAGACAACAAAATTTTTGGGTGGTCCAATTTGAAAGCTGCTGCAGACGACACAATGGATCTTTTTAAAGATAGGAATTGTGTATAATATAGCACAGAAAATATTGAGGCAAAATGAGAAACTGCTGGTTATCAGCAGTTTCTTATTTTGTCTCAATGTTTTCCCTATTTCTATTAAGGGCGTTAAAACCAGGTCTTGTTTAGAAAAGGGTTAAACTAAGAAAACTTTGTGACACTTTAATACAATGTACATATCAAAACTGAAAAAGATCTATGTTTATCAAGATTTGATAAGTTAGGGAAAATTATTCAATTTTCAAGTTGTTATACACCCATACAGTAACAATATAAAATACAGGTAGGTATAAAATACATTATACCTAACCCTTTCCCAAACATGACCCAATTTTGATGTTACTATTAATACAAAAAGCTTGATGCAAAAAGTCCTAACTTTTATCAACATCATTCAATATTGTTTTCTGAAACAGCTTTAAAATTGAAACAGTCTGAATAAGTGCTGTTTGGGACAGGGTTAACCCATTTAAGGTCTTTGAAGTTGGATAAGTTCAAACTTTTGTCATCTGGGAATACTAGACAACATAATTTTGGGCTTATCCAAATTCAAAGACGTTGCAGACAACATTTTCAAGTGAATGCAAATTCAAGTTTTTGGTCTTTTTGTCAAATTTTGTGTAAGAAACATTGTGGGAAAAGAAGAAATTGCTTGTCACAAGCAACTTCTTCATTTTCCGCAATATTTTCCAAAGCCCTAATCTCGTTGTGGGGAATAAAAAAAACATCATAATGTGTGGATGGGTTTTAGGCAACCATTGAATACTTTTAACTTTTAAGTTTATAAATAATATTGAGAATCCATGAGTATTACATACAATTATTATACAATAATGTTGAATATCATCATATTAAAGCTCTTAAATAAACACTTTAATTCAAGGAAGGGGCAAGTGTATGACACAGGAGCGACAGGATATTTCAAGGTCTCTCGATGATCATTGGTTGTTACTTTACATTCAGTCATCAGTTGGCTTCTTCATTCTGGGATATGTATGTTGAACCTTTTGTTAGGAGTCCCATGGTCAGATGTCAATCAAAGTTTTCAACGTTGTTCACTGATGTCAACTATGTTCACATTTTGAATGGTGCAAATCACTGGATCCAATAATCACTGTGGAACATTCTAAGATGCATTTGAGTAATTGATTCCATTAGTTGGTAACACTTGTATCTCTTATTACGGCTTGTATAGCTCCATGACAAAGTGAAAGTAGTGGATTTCCTGGTAGAACTTCCCTGTAGAAAACGATCACTGGAATGGCATGACATCATTCACTCACACTCTCAATCAGTCCGAGTATATGTATAGATGAAAGAACGATGAAACATTTGTTCAACAAACTCTGGAATGGCTTTGAAATAAAAGTTAAAAATGTTAAATTGCATCACAATACTTGATTTCTACGCCCCCATTATCTGCTAACCTGCTCTTTTTCGTGCATAGTATCCTAAACACGCACAAATACCAAGAATGCCAATTATCAGTCCCAAAACTAACGCTATCGCATCACCAGCATCGAAGGCAGCTACCCCAGGGAACAGGGTGCATAGAAAAGCAACAACAAGTTGGCAAAACGTGAAGTTGTCAGCCATCTTTCGCCAAATCATGTGTCACGTGATGTGTCATATGATCTGTATCAGGGGAGGTCACTCTCTACCAAACGATTTAAGCTAAAAACAAACAGATTTGTTGTAAACCGTTTGGCAATACCTTCCCGTTTGGCAATTTCAAGGTATTGCGAATCCGCTCGATCCATTTGGAAATGGGAAGGGGGCGTGGCAAAGTAGTTCCTTCTACAATATCATGACATCGTATCCTATTACATGCTTCAAATGTAATGTTTTTAAAAGTGGAAACTACCAAATAAGCTTAAAATCGAGTTGTATGTGAAATAAGAGGTGGTGTGATATGATACGAAGTCTTATGTTGCCACGGCCGCTTTTGTGACTAAAGCAGCTAAAACGAGTTAAGTGTATCAAATACGAGAAATACCTGTCCCATGGACCTAAGAAGCTATGTTTGTACAATTATATTGATGAATCGTCTTTAACATAATGCCATAAGGGTGGTCAATTAGAAATAATAACAAAACCCCATATATCTGATGAATTATGTGAGAGTAATGTCTCGATAAGTCGGAAAATGGGTAAAAAACAGCTGTCCCACCTCGGGGGTGGTCCAGTTCATCCCTTTTGTACGGAGAGTACATATATAATACATATACAGTATACCTAGTATCCCAACCAGTAGCTTTTCCAAATTGTTTTAGTGGTGAAATAAAGAAATTTAAGATAAATGCATTTTTCTGCAAACAATTATGCATATGTCCCATGGTCTGGTGTGAATTACGTTATTTAGTTTTACACACATCCTAAAACGAAACCATGTTTTGAATACATGATATTAAATATCATTTATAAATAGTCAACAGCATGTGCAAACACATTGTATTACTCTTGAAAGTAGCAGTAGATTATAGTAAGTCACACTTTGCTATGAAGGAAGCTACCCCGCTCAAGGAGCAGTAAATGTGAATTACGTTAATGCTTTTTAAAATTTCACACAATCAACACTTAAGTTAAATACATAGTTTGGCATGTACCTACACATGTGTAGATTACACAAACCAAGAAGAACATTTCTCTTCAGAATTATTACCTGTGGAATTTTATTGTATGTTCAAAATTGTGAATTACGTGTCTGAGAATTACGTTACGCCATTTTTCGTTCCATAAAATATTTTATTCATTAAATGTCGCAAAATTAGAAACACTTAAGTCATGTTTTAAATATTTATTTAATTCAAGTAGTCAATTGATAGTAAAACCGAAATATGTCAATGTGAAAAATCTAAGACCGAAACTATAGTGGGACATTTTTCGTTCGTATTTGATACACTTAACTCGTTTTAGCTGAAAGATGCATACCTTTTCCCCTGAAATAACTTATTTTAATACCTATGCCAAAGAAAATCTCTTCAAAACAAAGAGAACAAATGAGAAACCAGTGGCAGATCCAGAGGTGGTTTGGGGGGGGGGGTTCAAAGGAACCCCCATATGAAGCATGATTATTTCATTTTCATGCAGAAATTTAGTCAAAAGTGTGTGATACTAGTAAAACGAATCCCCCTTTGTGTACAAACGAACCCCTTCACAGAAATCCTTGATCCGCCGCTGGAAACTGGTGATAAATAGCATTTTCTACTTTTTCCACCAATATTTTCTATGCTAAAGGACTATTTCAATTCGAAATCTCGACAGTATGTTGAAGTATGGATTCGTTTTGTTCCTTTTTACTTTCATATGTACATGTTTCACTTTTTAGCTATTTAAATTACTATGGGCCAATTCCATTCAATTAAAAATGCCTAGATTAATACATATTTCTAAAGATTCTTCTTCTTTAACATTTTCTTGCGACATCTAATTTTGGGGATACCTGATCTTCAGCTAATTTAAAGCCAGCAGCTAGAGCTCGGATCTAAAATAACTTAAGACAAAATTAAATGGGTCAGACATGTTTGCGATGTGTACAAAGTTGCATTTGGCTATTAGACTTGTAGCAATATTCTGCCTAATCGCCAATGAGTAGTCACCAACTCTTTATTGGCTTTATTGTGTCCAAGAAATACCACTGTTTGATCTGTTGATTTTCGTTGATTGATTACTAGTTATGGATAATAACAAGTTTAGAGGTCTTTAATCGCCAAATAAAAACGATGTCCGACGGACTACATGTGTAGGTAAAAAGCAAGGTGCTCAGCGCCGAGGTATTTGCCTTAACATGTAGTTCAGAGCAGAGAGGTTTTTATTTGGCAAATAAAGACCTCTAAACTTAATACCGTATAGCACTTTATTTCTGCGGGGCATGTTGCCAACTCCCAAAGTTATCTTCGATTCCACAAAAAATTGTTGGTGCCCCATTGCTGGTTTCACATTCCATATGTTTATGTGACAGGAAAGCATAAGGTTGTGCATGATGCAGACTTTTCACTATAGTCTACAGCTATATATAATATGATGTGAAGACTGCCCTGCATTTTTTTTTATTGTAAATGTTGTTTAATGATGCACAGACTGTTTGTGCATGGTGCACTGACTGTCCACCCCTAGCTTAAATGGGTCTATAACATTTCATCGACAGATAAATCATCGACACGACTAATTACCGTCACGATAATTGGTAGACATGACAAATCATCGAAAGACAAATCACCGACTGCGTCGTGTCGATTATTTGTCACATTTTTCGTAGTTACCAATGATCCGAGGTGGTTGTACAATTATTCATACCAAATGATTGTACAAATATATCGCCGCAGGTGAATATCGCTCACCAATTTTCAAGCGTTTAAGCTAGTTTAATCCCAACCGTTCAAATATGGAGTTTATTCCTTCACAATGAGGGAAATTGTTTTTAACATTTGAAGGATTCGTATATATTTTCCCTGGAGAAGTGGTCAGTATATAACCGCATCCTGCAAGATGACCCAAAAACTACAAACTTTTTAGAGGCGTGGCACTGGCGTTTTTCTACTTTTGTTGGAGTTTCCCATCCTAATATTTACAATTATTTAGAAACTTAATGCTTAGAACAGTCTCTCAGAAAATTTTGAAACTCGACCAGTGATGGACTTTCTACGGGGAATCGGGCACAATATTTCTTATAAATGGATAAAGTATCCAATCTGAATAAAAGATAACAGTTTGTCGATGAGTGTCGATGTTTGTCAATTATTTGTCGATCTTTTATTAGATGTTTTGTCCTGTCGATTGTTTGTCCTGTCTGTAATTAGTCGTGTCGATGATTTGTCTGTCGATGATCTGTCGCGCTCCCGCTTAAATTATACAGGCTATGAGTGATGCACACCTTATGCTTGTTACAAGCAAATTCTTAATTTCCCATAATGTTTTCTAACTAGAAAGTTGGCAGAAAGTTGCAAAATTTCATTACAATTGTCATCTGCAACTTCCTTCAATAAGCACCCTATGTATTGAACAAAATTTTGCCGTTTGAGAGCGAGTTATACCTTGAATTATTTGTTTCCTTGTTATCAAGCATGGAAAACTAAGTTTAAAATTCCTGAGTCCTTTTTTATCAAAGGCTTTCGTTTGTAAGGTGCTTAAAACCAATTAGTAATTCTTGGAACACATTGATAGGTGCATAGGCCTCTGAAATACATTTGAAATTTGTTAGTTTTCATAAGATAAAATGTCTAGTGCCGTTCGTAGCTGTGCTAGGTAACTTGAAACACCAAGTGAGTTCTGTCGAAATTTCCCAATATATCGACAGGCTTAATGAGATAATTATGCTCTAATATTAGTTTTTCCTATTGTATTTATTGAATAAAAATCTTTTCTGACCTTCTTTTATGCTTCGTAAAAGAATTAAAGGGTTTAAGAAACAAAACATAGCTAGTTCATTGACGTACTTTCCGACCTTCCCATTTTAAAATGGGGCGATCGGATTAACAATTTTAAAATGGGGATATGCCCATTTTAAAATGGTAAGTATTGCCAAACGGTTTACAACAGATTTGTCTTGTTTAGAAAAGTCAAGAAAATTAAATTTTCGCTCTTTTGTTTATATATGAATAATTGCTCCATGTTCAATGGAAGATTTCTCATTGAATATGTGAAAAGAACTATAACACACTTCATCATTTGGGATAAAATAGCCGAAATGATATTGTTGACTCGAGTAAGATTTTTGAATGGTCGAATAAGCCAATGAAAAGGGAAGTCACTCTCTTGGAACGTCATTTTTGACAGTTTTCTGTTTTCAGGATTTCCAGGACGATTTCGAAATTTTCGTTTCTCTTTCCATTCACAGAAGATTTACTTGTGCTTTTTATATAGTTCTTGTTCAGGTTCTCTTGAGAATTTTAGTCTACTTCGAAGCAACGATCTGCAGAGTGCAGTTTTGTGGAGTCCAGTGGAAATGGCAGGACATTTCAGCCCAGGCTCTGCAGCAGTTCCATCATCTCAGGTGGAAATCAGTGTGTCATGTCGGTAAATATCAGAACAACATCAATATTGATGTGTTCCACATTCCTATAGTCTGTAAAAGCTGTGTTTTCCAAGCCATAATTCACTCATTTCAAATCAGACTCCTATGTTGTTGGTACTTGCTCAATTCAGAATCCCTGTGTATCCTAGTTGCTACTGTGTTCTTGTTTTCACTCCTATTATTTGGGGTCAGTCTGTATAAAGATTGCATAGCACTGGCTCCCTGTAATCCTTGTCCATACTGTGTGGTCTGCTGCAGCCCTATGTTGTAAATACTAGCATACACGAAACCAATCATATGCCGTAGATTCTGATCAGTTGACCAATGTTGAATCTGCATGCACATGAAAACACCCCGTGCAGCCATTTGCCGGTGTCTTCTTTGGGCATACAGATGATTTCTCTTTGTTTTCTGCAATATTTTGATCGGTGAAGCAGCCAGTGACAGCGACCTAGTTTCATTCTGTAAATCTGTCCGATCTTGATCGCCGATATTTCTGTCTATGAGCAAGCTACAAGGCAAATTTGCATAGCAATTCATTTTATCATTGTTTTACTTAACTGAGAAATGGCTGTCAATGACTGACACTCGCTGATTCTTGCATTTTTCGTCGAAATTCAGTGTTTTCTTGCAGTCACGTTTTTCCTTTCATGTCGGTTACCCCAGTCTTAGTAGGCCGATAAAGCGTCTGGATGAATAGGTTTATTGACGTCACATGATTTCAAGGTCCGTCTGCAGTTATTTTTAGCATTATCGATCTTTTTAGGGTTTTGACAGCTCCATTTCTTCTTTCCTCGTAATGTTTTAGTTTTTACTAATTTGGGCTTTGTCTCTTACTCTGAGAGCGGTTTTTGGTCATTTTTGGTAGCACTACCAGTTTTGTTTGGCCGTCCGACCAACGACCGGCGACCGCGACCCGATTTCTTGGTAGGGATTTGATCGCGACCGCCGTCCGGCCAGGGTTTTGGTCGCGCGACCACCGGCACTATATAAGCCAGCCTAAAATTTGGTCGCTAGCTCAGTCCGATTCTTGAGGGTAAGAGACCATGCTGCTGTCTGTCTCAATGAAATATTTTTGTTAAAGACTCTGATCCTGTATTTAATATCATGAGAGATTTATTTATTTTATTACAACGTTTTATTTAACCGAAACTCTTCTTTGGCTGTTCTATTCATATACCTAATGACTGAGCTCACTTTCGGGACCCCTATCCGGCTATCACCCTACCAGTACAAGAACCAGCACCAGTAGCAGCAGAATACCGGGATTCGAACCTAACCAAACATCAATACCACCCTTACCCTCAGTCCGCGGTCCCGTAACAATATTTTCAACACAATGAAGATAGAATTTAATCATCAATGTGCATTGTTCCTATGCTAAAGCCACAAACTGCTATAATTAAAGTTTCTAAATGCTAGTTTATGCTTAAAAGCCTTTTTTCAAAGATTTCTTTTTAATGTTGCTGTGGATCCTGGAATTGTGAGAGGGGGCATACAAATGTGGGGTTCACTTTCCTAGTATTTCAAAATTCTGAATGAAATTCCAGTAAGAAAATAAAATAACCAGGCAACAGAGGCACCATGGTCTAATGGTAAGACGCCGGCTTTGGAATCGAGGGATCCTGGGTTCAAATCCCACCAGCGCCACTGGAATTTTTCTGAGCAAAAAACTTACCCCACATTGCTCCTCTTCACCCAGGTGTATAAATGGGTACACGGGAGAGTTGAAGGCCAAAGAGCTATGGCTGCCGAAGGCGCCGACTGTTAACAGCCGACTTGAGACTCAGTGATTGTGGGTTAAATTGTAAAGTCGGTTGAACACGCAAGTGAAATTAGACTTTAAATAGAAACTTTAAACTTTAACAGAGGAGGTGGAGGGGGTTGGGGGGGGGGGGGGTCACTTGAACCGCTCAAATCCCTGTGGATCCACGGGACCACCATTGTAATCATGAATGTTATTTTTTTTTTCATCTTATATTTTAGTGGTATTGGTGAAACAAAAAAGAAATTTAATCAATGAATAGAATCAATCAAATATTCAAAATTTGTTAAAGTGACATTTCAGAATTTTTTGTCATAAATTTTACTTTTATTTTAATCTGAAAGAGCATATTTCCTTATGAAAATTCTGAAAATTTCAAGGCAAAATATTGCGCCGTTTACGAGAAATTTATATTTTTGTGTTAAAATTGGACAAATTGTTGTGGACAACAGTTCGGATTTATATGTAATTTATCGATTATGTCTCAACTTTAAATGCGTGTATCTCGCTTATTAGGAACAACTTCAAAAAACTAATAGTATTTATACTCATTAGAATAACCAATCTTGGCATCAAGACACACTTTAAAAAATTGAAATTGGAATGAAATGTCCCTTTAAGAATGGTCTTGACTTACCTAAATAGTTAAAGACTTGGGAAAACATTGAGGCAAATGAAGAAAATGCTGATAATCAGCATTTTCTCCTTTTGCCTCAATATTTTCCATATCATTGCAGTTCATACAAATCTAATCCTAATTAATTTCCATGGATTTCTGTGAAGACTGAAGGGGTCGAACATACAAATAGGGGCATTCTTTTTTTATTTACATTTAGCATTATTCAATTTTGATTGAATTTGTAAATGAAATTGCAATTATCAGGCAACAGAGGTGGGGGGAGGTCATCTGGGTTTGCCTCTGATCAACACCCATTTTGTGGTGTGCATCAGCTTTCAAATTAGACAACCCTCAAATTCTCCTTTTTGGGAAGGGGTTAATTTATTCCAATTTTAAATTTCAGAAAATTGAGAGATAAAGATGCATTTTCCAAGTCTGATCCAATCTGTGTTCTGTTTATGTGGGACCCTAGAGGGAAAATGTACCATGAGGCAAGTATGGAAATGCGGGAATGGATCATTTCTCTGTCTGAGAAATGTTCAAATCTTTAACATTAAAAATTGGAGACTGTTTCAATTTTAAAGCAGTTGCAGATGACAAAATCGATTGTAATATTTAACTCAATCTGTGTGTAGATATATTGTTTCGTGTACATAATAACATTGAAAATGTTGAAGGAAAAGGATAAGAGGTTAAAAGGATAAAAGGTTATTAGTATATATATTCTTAATACCATATAGCACTATATTTCTGCAGGGTCCAAATTCTGAGGTTTTCCCCAAAATCTGCCAGGTTAAATTTCTGCGTAACATATTTCTGCGGTCTTTCACTTTGCTAGATTAAAGATTTTATTTTGCGCAGTGAAAGTAAATTTTTGCAAATTTCAAAAATATTTTGAAATACTGTTTTGAATGACAATGCTTACGATTTATTTTTGATTACTCATGATGATAAAGGGATAATGATCTACAAATTTGTAACTGGGAAACAATACCTTATACAGGTACGTGTTAAAGTAAAGATGTATCAAACTGTTTCCAATTAGTCTAACATGTTAAACCATTGTTCATGGACGAACAAAAATGTTCTAACTTAACCTGATGTAAGATGTTGTTATACCATTTTTGAATAGCAAACAACTCCATTGTTATGAAATTGCTTTGCATTATAGCCTTTATAGGTAATGCTGTGTTATACATGTCAACGTATTGACTAAAACCATAGAACAACAACTTCTACCTTTGGGGTAAACTGGTACACCGTCGTCTCTCTTGAGACCTAAAAGATTGATAGGTCTAGGGGCAGTAACCCACTCTACATTTGGGGTTAATATTCTGTGGGTTTTAATTCTGCGGGCCCGTGCATGACAGCAGAAATAGCAGAAATAAAGTCCCTGTAGAAATAAAGTGCAATACCCTTATATCTTCCTTTATTATATAATGCCTGGTTCTGACATCTCGAAAAGAAGGCTCGGGAAATCATTAAAAAATTAAATTCATGCCAAAGTTTTCTCCTATTTTCTTATTACTAGGTGTTTGAACATTTTTAGTTTTAACTTATATTTATGATAATCCTAATTATTATTTTCACTTCACAGTGCAAAAGTTTATTTGCTTTCTTAACCCATTACCAAACATCAAACTTCTGAAATGATCAAATTCAAAAGCTGCTGCAGATGACAAAAGGGATGTTGTTAAAGATGGAATTTGTGTATAAGATAGCAGAAAAAATATTGAGACAAAAGGAGAAACTGCTGGTTATCAGCAGTTTCTTCTTTTGTCTCAATGTTTTCCAAGCCATTTCTTTTAGAGACGTGAAAACCCGGTCTTGTTTTGGAAAGGGTGAATTGATTTGAATAATATTTCTTTCCCTTTTCAATTTCAGTTTGGTAGAACAGAAATGGTGAAGAACAATCTGAATCCAGATTTTGTCCAGAAGTTTATTGTGCAATATTTCTTTGAAGAGAGTCAGAAACTGAAATTTGAAATGTAGGTATTAAAAGAAACAAGTTTAAACTGACCTATGTACAAGATAAAGTGTTTGAATAGTCTTATATATATCTTATGGCAAAATAAATCTCATTCATATCAAAATTTTTGGGTATCTATATATTATACAGTATCACTGAATTATTTTATGTTCATCTATCTGTTTGTCTATTTATCTCTTTTTTGTTTGCAAAACACATTTACAATAACATTTGAGCCAAAAGTGATTGGGTTTTCATTTTTGAATTGTATGTTCCTTGTGACAAAAATATCAAAGTTATGATTTCAAGAATTAAAATGCCTTTTCATGGGCTTTCAACATTTGAGGAAAAATACAACAATGATCATTTAACAGCTAAAACGAGTTAAGTGTATCAAATACGAGAAATACCTGTCCCATGGACCTAAGAAGCTATGTTTGTACAATTATATTGATGAATCGTCTTTAACATAATGCCATAAGGGTGGTCAATTAGAAATAATAACAAAACCCCATATATCTGATGAAATATGTGAGAGTAATGTCTCGATAAGTCGGAAAATGGGTAAAAAACAGCTGTCCCACCTCGGGGGTGGTCCAGTTCATCACTTTTGTACGGGGAGTACATATATAATACATATACAGTATACCTAGTATCCCAACCAGTAGCTTTTCCAAATTGTTTTAGTGGTGAAATAAAGAAATTTAAGATAAATGCATTTTTCTGCAAACAATTATGCATATGTCCCATGGTCTGGTGTGAATTACGTTATTTAGTTTTACACACATCCTAAAACGAAACCATGTTTTGAATACATGATATTAAATATCATTTATAAATAGTCAACAGCATGTGCAAACACATTGTATTACTCTTGAAAGTAGCAGTAGATTATAGTAAGTCACACTTTGCAATGAAGGAAGCTACCCCGCTCAAGGAGCAGTAAATGTGAATTACGTTAATGCTTTTTAAAATTTCACACATTCAACGCTTAAGTTAAATACATAGTTTGGCATGTACCTACACATGTGTAGATTACATAAACCAAGAAGAACATTTCTCTTCAGAATTATTACCTGTGGAATTTTATTGTATGTTCAAAATTGTGAATTACGTGTCTGTGAATTATGTTACGCCATTTTTCGTTCCATAAAATATTTTATTCATTAAATGTCGCAAAATTAGAAACACTTAAGTCATGTTTTAGATATTTATTAAATTCAAGTAGTCAATTGATAGTAAAACCGAAATATGTCAATGTGAAAAATCTAAGACCGAAACTATAGTTGGACATTTTTCGTTCGTATTTGATACACTTAACTCGTTTTAGCTGTTAAATGCAAACTAACTAGTAACAAGACAATATGAAGCTTCATTTTTGATCAGTTTAAACATAATTAAACATTCAAACGTTGCTGCTCTGTTTTGTAGATATGATGTTGATGCTCCAACTTCTAGACTGGATGCTCATGTAAGTTTTTTTAGTGCAACATTATGATATACAAGCATTATTATACAATATTGATATAGTCCTGTGCGTTTATCATGAATTAGAATTAACCCTTTCCCAAACAACAAAATTTTAGGCAGGTCTGATTCAAAAGCCGATGCAGACAACAAAATGGGTGTTAATAAAGATTGAAATAGTGTGTGATATAGCCCAGAAAATATTGAGGCAAAAGGAGAAACTGCTGGTTATCAGCAGTTTCTTCTTTGTCTCAATGTTTTCCCAAGCCTTTTCTATTAGGGATGTCAAAACCAGCCTGAGGTCTTGTTTGGGAAAGGGTTAAGTCAAAAGACATGATTTGCAGAAAAAAGTGTTAACCCATCCATTACTAGGCAGCAACATTTGAGACCGACCAACATTCAAAGACATTGCTGACAGCAATTTCAAATGAATGATTTTTTTGTATACTTTTTCAGAAAGAGTAAAACTCCATTCTTCTGAAATTGTTGTCTTGATTCTGCAACATCTTTGAATTTAGATCAGTCTAAAATTTTGCTATCTGGTAATGGGTTAAGATATTTCAATGTTTGATTGCAGGATTTTCTAGGAAGGATAGAATGTACACTAGGGGAGATAGTGGGATGCTGTAGTGGAGTGCTGGAGAGAAATCTACTGTAAGTTAACATTTATTATTTCCCTAACGACAAAATTTTAGACTAGTCCAAATTCAAAGACGTTGCAGACGGCAATTTAAAGAGAATGAAATTTAATAATTTTTGTCTTTTGGGGTAGAAAATATTGTGAGAAATGAAGAAATTGCTTGTCACAAGCAATTTCTTGATTTTCCACAATGTTTTCTAAGGCCATTATTGTGCGATTGCTGCCCAGAGAACCAGAGAAATCCCAAAGTTTGTAAATGCGCCCCTTATCCCGTGGAAATAAATGAATGAAGTCAACACTTCCTGGTAAATTTGGATAACTGGATACGATTTACTGAAAATATAATACAACCATTTTACTACAATGCTAATCTAAATACACAAAACAAAAATACAACGGTAAGATAAAACAAACATATTAATCTCAATATAAAAGCAAAATCCAATTAAAATACATTGATAAATGTATAATATGGGCTTAGATCAGAATGCATACAAGTGCCGACTATTGTACTTTACAAATCAATATTCAAGGAAGCAGAATTTGTTAGATTAGTATAAGAATTTGCTTGCTCTCAACAATGACAAAATATGCTAAACATTTTACAAACAAATTTGTATGCATTAATTTAAAGTACTATTACAGTCAACAAAAGCATTTAGAACAAATAATGATTAAAATCAACATACCAACTATTTTGGCTTTTCCAGCGATATTCAGCAATACACAGTAATATTGTCGCTCTAAAAGCACCCAGAGAATGATGTGAAAATCAAATTTGCTGTTCACAAATATGCGTTGTATAAACAATAGACGGCCAGGCTGTGGGAAACTAGCGATTTTATAATTAATATTTTAATGGGATAGTCGACAATGTATAAGTCATAACATTCTGGCCCCTTAATTGCGTCTTAAGAAAGTGATTAAGAAAGCAATTACCAAGTATGGAAACATACACATAAACAAACATAATAGAAATACAAGACATATGGCTATACATATCAACCTTATCTTGCTAACACCCAGATCAGTTTAATTCTAGTTTTCATGTTCGACAAGTAAACACAACTTATGTACTGGTCTTTCCAAGACGTTAGTTTGAGTTTTCACAAACACCCGTCTCACCTTACCATGCCTGTCAGGAATGGTTTTAGTTATGCGTCCCAAAGGCCAAGACCCTCGAGGAGCATGTTCATCTATGATAAGAACAACATCTCCTTCGGAGAAATTTCTCTTAGGACGAAGCCATTTCTGTCTCTCTTGTAGCAGAGGCAGATATTCACGAATCCATCTTTTCCAAAATAGATTGGTCATGTATTGAACTTGTCGCCATCGCCGCGTGCTGTATTTGTCGTTGACATTAAAACAACCTGGTGGCAAAGATGGATTGCGTTTAAGTAAAAGTAAATGGTTTGGTGTAAGAGCTTCTAAATCTCCATGACTATCAGGCAAGTTAGTTATCGGCCTGTCATTAATTATTGCCTCAACTTCGCACAAAACGGTATTCAAAGTGTCATCATTTAATGTTTGTTGCTGTAAAATTGCATACAGAACTTGCCGCGTTGTTCTGATCATCCGTTCCCATACACCACCGAAATGAGACCCGGACGGCGGATTGAAACGCCAATCAATGTTTCTTTGCAACAGATAACCATGAATTTGACCTTCGTTCCATTCCTTGATAGACTGTAGAAGCTCACGGCGTGCTCCCACTAAATTTGTACCATTGTCCGACAAAATCTTTGTACACTGACCACGTCGTGCTACAAATCTTCTTATAGCATTTATGCATGAACTTGTATCCAAACTATCAGCAACTTCTAAATGAATTGCGCGAGTATTAAAACATGTGAAAACTACTCCATATCGTTTCACAATAGAACGTTTTACTTTCACTTCAATTGGACCGAAATAGTCCATCCCTACTCTTGTAAATGGAGACTCATTCGGAACAAGCCTGTCATCGGGTAGATCAGCCATTTGCTGCTTGCCTGGCTGAGCCCTGATCTTTCGACAAATAACGCACCTAGAAAGTAATTTTCGAACGGCCGATTGAGCATTTATTACCCAAAACGTCTCTCGCAATCGAGCTAAAACTGAGTTTCTACCTAAATGACCAACACGCTCATGAATGTCACCAATGATTAAATCCGATACCCTACAATTCTTTGGCAAAAGAAATGGATGTTTCGACTTTTCTGGCATGCATGACCTAGATAACCGACCCCCTACCCTTAGCAGTCCATCTTCTAAATAGGGATTTAGATTCTTTATCTTGCTCCTATCCTTAACAGGATTGCCACCTTTAAGACAGGCAATGTCTTCAGAAAAGTAATTCGCTTGACAATTTCGAACAATAGTCTTTTCTGCCTCGTCAATCTCTTCTAGTGAAATCAACTGATTTTCTTTGACTGACTTCGATCTTGACATTGTGACAGAACCTTTCTCGGTTGATTTGTCATACAAAAGTTTTCTTAACCTCAAAAGATAAACTACAGCTCTTTTCAGGGAAGTCCACTTTGAGAAATGCGTTGCCAATTTCGTTACTGGGTTTTCAAAACCAGAGTCTTGCTGAACAATATTGGCACTAGAAACAACCAAACCCTGACATTGTTTACTCCTTTTGATTTCAAGGTCATTTTCTTGGACATTTAAAGACGGTGGTTGATCTGGCCATTGGACCGACTTGGCGTTCAAAAATGCTGGCCCGCAAGCCCATTCCCTATTTTCAAGGAATTGCCTAACAGTGCATCCCCTTGAAGCCAAGTCAGCTGGATTCGACTTCGAAGGAATGTACATCCATTGAGTTTGATCTGAACCTTCTTGAATAACTGTCAATCTATTTGCCACAAATGTCTGAAATCTAGCGGTATTGTTACGAATGTAGTACAAAACCGACATGCTGTCAGTCCAGAAACAGGACTTATCGATAGGAATGCCTATTTCACTTTTGATCATACGGTCAAGCCTAACTGCAACAGTAGCTGCTGTCAGTTCTAATCTTGGAACAGTAATTTGCTTCAGCGGAGCAACGCGCGACTTTGACGTTACCAGCGAAACATGAATATCGCCCTTGACATTCTGTAAATACAGATATGAAACAACCCCATATCCATAGATACTAGCGTCTGAGAAATGATGCAAAATTGCCTCTTTTACTTCTCCGAAACCTGAAGGTTTTAAGCACCTTTGTACTCTAAAATCCTTTATCAGACCAATTTCACACAACCACTTTCTCCAAGAGATTTTCAAATCGTCCGGCAATTCATCGTCCCAATCCAAACGCAACCTACAACACTCTTGGATCAAACATTTTGCAGGTAAAATAACAGGAGACAAAAGTCCAATAGGGTCATATATTGAACTAACAACTGAAAGAACGCCTCTACGCGTGAAAGGTTTCTCTTTCAAGTCTAATTTGAATTCAAATGTATCAGTTTCTGCATTCCAGAAGACACCTAATGCTCGTTCGATAGGCAGAGTGTCCCGCTCAAGATCCAGATTTCTCAATTCAGAAGCCAACTCCTCTTTTGGAATTGACAGCGTAACGTCCTTACTGTTACTAACCCATTTTGTGATATGAAAACCACCAGCACTTAACACAGATTTAAGATCACTTATCATAGACCGTGCTTTTGCAGAAGACCCGACCGATTTGAGACAATCGTCAACATAAAAGTTCTTCAAAACTGTGCTAACCACTTCTTTATCAAAATGACCATTCAAAGCTGTCTGTCTTAGAGCAAAATTGCAAACACTTGGAGAAGAAGTTGCACCAAACAAATGCACCGTCATCTGGTATTGCGTTGCCGGCTTACTAAGATCACCATCAGGCCACCATAAGAACCTTAAAAAACTGGCATGAGACTGAGGAACTCGTACTTGATAAAACATACTCTCAATGTCCCCCATGAAAGCTACTTCTTCCTCTCTAAAACGTAACAAAGTACCTATAAGTGTATTTGTAAGACTTGGTCCTTGCAAAAGTTTGTCATTTAATGAAGTGCCTTGATAACGTGCTGCACAATCAAAAACTACCCTTAACTTTTGCTTTTGAGGATGGTAAACTCCATGGTGGGGCAAAAACCAAACCTTACCATCATCCTGGTCTAAACTATCAGGAGGCACCTTTTGTGCGTAACCTTTGTCTATAATTCTTTGCATAAACTCGGTGTACTCCCGATAAAAACTGTTATCACGATTAAATCGTTTTTTCAGAAGCCATAACCTATGAAATGCTTGATCTTTGTTATTGGGCATTGTTGTGTTTTGTTCTCGAAAAGGTAAATCTATAACGTAATGGCCATCCTTCTTTGAAACTGAATTTTCAACCAAGTCAAGGAATTTTCTTTCCTCCTTGGATGGCTCTGCGGTATCATTCACAGCTTTTTCGCAGAAATCCTGATTAAAATGGTGAAGAAGTTGTTCTTCCAAGGATGGTTTTAACGTTACAGCAACGCGATTAACAGACGCATGTGCTGACGTTTGCTGACTTGAACATTCGTAAAGTTCTGTTGGGCCGTTGATTACCCAACCCAAAACAGTTTTAATCGCGAAAGGCCCATTGTTTTGACTTTGAATTACCTGCCATGGTTCCATTGCTGCAGGTACATTCACCCCTATAAGTAAATCAACATTGCTATTAATTCTTAACAAAGGGACGTCCCTGAGATACGGCCAATCTTTTAAATCAGACGCGTTTACAACGTCTGACCTAGAAACTGGTAACTCTTTTTGACTTATCACCGTCGGCAAATTTATCACCGTTGAATTAGTCAAGCTGCACAGTTCAAGACCCTTCAACATGAAGCATTTGTCAGTCTTATCTTCACCCATAGTGTGCAATGTAACTGTTTTCCTCTGACCCTCAATGCCTAAGCGATTCATTAAGGATTCGGTGCAGAACGTAGCAGTGCTTCCTGTATCTAGAAATGCGTAAGTATCTATGTATTTGTGACTATCACTATGCTTAATGCGGACAGGAACAATAGGTAGAGTTTGTTTTCTGGCCCCTGTGTCACTACAAAACGTAGTCGAATTAGTCTCAGAATTGGGTTTTTGGTCAACATGCAGAATAAATGGATGCAACTTATTGCAAATAGTACACACCAATTTCTTTTTACATGAACCCTTGAAATGCCCAGACTTCAGACAACCAAAGCAGAGCCCCTTAGATTTCAGAAACTCGTACCTCTCCTTCAAAGTACGTTCCCTTAAGACACTACAGTTATCGAGGGAATGAGTAACATTGTTGCAAAAAAGACATGGGTTAATAAATGCTACACCCTTTATCGAGTTTGACTCATGTTTAGTATCTACATTAGACAACGGCGAATTGCTTGCATTTGCTTGATCAGAAACTTGCGCAGTTAGCGTTTTCGAATGACTAAGACCCTTTCCCGACTTCTTGTGCGACGATTGATCGGACTTATTCGTACTGACTTGATCCCTACCGAACGTAGGATCGTTCGCCTTTCGCGCTTCTCGGCGGACGAATTCTACAAATTTAGAAAATTTGACGATATTACCCTTTTCTCTAATTTCAAAAACGATATTTCTCCATTTGTCGTGCAAGTAATAAGGTAACTTTTTTAACAAAAGTTTCATATTTTCGGAATACTCTAGTATTTGTGCCGATTCGACATTCTCTACAGCGAATTGACATTCCCTGAGGAAAATACCGAATTCATCCAAGCCTTTAACGTCGTCTGCTTTGACAGGTTTCCAGTCCAATGCTTTCTTTACATACGCATGTGCAATAGCATCTGCATTCCCATACCTTTCCTGAAATTCGCCTATTGCGGCATTGAATCCTACGTCTGCTCTCAAATATGAATAGCCTTGCACTATTTTGTGTGCCTCGCCAGTAGTAAATTGCAACAAATAATTCAATTTCTCATCAAACGAACTAGTTGTTGCATTTACTCTGGCATTAAATTGTCTCATGAAAGACGTAAATTCTAACACATTTCCGTTAAAAGGCTTAATTTCAGGAATAGGTTTCCTCAACTCATGTGTTAAAGCTAATATTTCAGATCTCATGCTATCGGAATTAACAGGTTTAACGGAGAT
The DNA here is from genome assembly GCA_963680895.1 of Fragum sueziense. Lineage (NCBI taxonomy): Eukaryota > Metazoa > Mollusca > Bivalvia > Cardiida > Cardiidae > Fragum > Fragum sueziense. The sequence continues at coordinate 19,590,037 of OY804597.1, forward strand.
TGAATCAATTGGCACAGACTTGAATTGGCTTGACTCATTATTTCTGGCAATTGCAGAACCTTGCATTTCAAAATTTTGCAATGCCCTGTCTTGTGCATCAATTGTTTCCATTTCCGTCTTTAATTCAAATTCATCTTTTTCTAATTTCAAATGAAGCATTTCCTGCTCTAGAGAGCGACGTTTCTCTAGAGCCTTTGCTCTCACTTCAAGTTCCGCCCGTCGTCTTATATCCATTGCCTTAGCCTTTGAAATATAAGATCGGCCAGAACTTGATGACCCCGAGTGAGATCGGACTTGTGAAGCACTATCTGCTGGCTGTATATCCTCTTGCATATCTTTCTTGACAATTTGCTTATTCAAAATAAATTTTTCACATCTAATTTTGCAGTCTTTAAAACTATCATTAACTTCTGTGAAGTTCAGTTTATCATCTTCGCTCCTTTCAGGCCCCGTCAGTAAGTTTTGGTATCTTTGATGTTCAATGGTGAAGTCCTCATAAACACCTAGGAAATCCGAATATTGTGCTTGAAATTCCACAAGTTCACAGTTTTCACTTTGCATCAAATAATCCAACTCATTTATTCTTTTCACTAAGACTTTCACTGTTCTTTTTCGTCGCTCGACACAACTCTCTTCTTCATATGATCTTCCCCGTTCTGTCATAATCCGCACTCTCTGGCTTTGTCTCACATCTACGTCAGAATGTGCCATCTTCAATAGCCCATGTGTAAATAATGACAGTTCAAAATAGTTGTAAATAATGTGCGATTGCTGCCCAGAGAACCAGAGAAATCCCAAAGTTTGTAAATGCGCCCCTTATCCCGTGGAAATAAATGAATGAAGTCAACACTTCCTGGTAAATTTGGATAACTGGATACGATTTACTGAAAATATAATACAACCATTTTACTACAATGCTAATCTAAATACACAAAACAAAAATACAACGGTAAGATAAAACAAACATATTAATCTCAATATAAAAGCAAAATCCAATTAAAATACATTGATAAATGTATAATATGGGCTTAGATCAGAATGCATACAAGTGCCGACTATTGTACTTTACAAATCAATATTCAAGGAAGCAGAATTTGTTAGATTAGTATAAGAATTTGCTTGCTCTCAACAATGACAAAATATGCTAAACATTTTACAAACAAATTTGTATGCATTAATTTAAAGTACTATTACAGTCAACAAAAGCATTTAGAACAAATAATGATTAAAATCAACATACCAACTATTTTGGCTTTTCCAGCGATATTCAGCAATACACAGTAATATTGTCGCTCTAAAAGCACCCAGAGAATGATGTGAAAATCAAATTTGCTGTTCACAAATATGCGTTGTATAAACAATAGACGGCCAGGCTGTGGGAAACTAGCGATTTTATAATTAATATTTTAATGGGATAGTCGACAATGTATAAGTCATAACAATTATCTTGTGGGGAGTCAAAAATAGTCATTGTGTGGTAATGGGATAATGAACTCATCAATCATCATATGCCCTTTTTCATACTTTCCCATATGTCAATGATTAAAGGTGGTCAAATTTGATAGCTTTTGACGATTTTGGTGGTCCAATTTAAAAGCTTTTGGTTAGGAAAAAAATCACATATTTAAATAAAGAAAGGATTTGCTTATAATGTAGCAAAGAAAATATTGAGGCAAAAGGAGAAAAAACTGATTATCTTTTTGTACTGAATTTATATGCCCCCCCCCCCCCCCCCCCCCCAATTTTCTTGAGAGGATATAGTCACACATGCTGTCCGTCTGTCTGTGTGTCCGTCCTTCTGTCTGTCCGTCCACAGTCAGATCTCAGCAACCCTTGGACCAAATTTAATGAAACTTCACATGTGAACTCCCTGGGATAATCCCTTGGGACCCATTTTTTAATTTGAGGCTGCGTCATGGAAAAAGGGGCCCTAGTGTAAAAATTTGCTTTTCTCTAATTTCTCATCATCTAATGGGCAGAATTTAAAGAAATCTTGTAAGTCTGTGATAAATGAGATGTTATAGACCATTCTTTTATAAATAACGTGTGTACAAATAATCTGTCATGGGAAAAGAGGGCTTAATGATGTATGGTATTTTTTATTTTGTGACAAACATTTATTTAGGAATCATAATCCTTCTATGACAGCTCTTGTTAAAAATTGTTTCACCTTCCAGCACTTGATAGTTGCTTTTTGCTGTCCTCTGATGGCTATTGTTATTATTTTGTTTTTCATCATTTACAGTGGAGTGACTGGAGGATCAAAGATCATCGGTAAGACTGTTTATACACATTGTTGTTATTTTAACCCTTTCCCAAATGGCAAAATTTTAGGGTGATCCACCTCAAAAACTGTCACAAATGACTAAGCGGATGTTATTAAAGATGGGATTTGTGTAAAATATGGCACAGAAAATATTGAGACAAAAGGAGAAACTGCTGGTTACCAGCAGTTTTTTCTTTTGTCTCAATGTTTTCCAAAGCCTTTTCTATTAGGGACGTCAAAACCAGGTCTTGCTTGGGAAAGGGTTAATGGAAAATGTAAAAATAATAATTTGTTAGTGAGAGCGCAAGGCAAAGTATAAATGATTAAAAATCTTTTATTAACCCTTTCCCAAACGACAAAATTTTAGGGTGATCCAAATTGAAAGATGCTGCAAACAACAAAATGGACAAAATTAAAGATAGGATTTTTGTACAATATAGCACAGAAAATATTGAGGCAAAAGGAGAAAGTGCTGGTTATCAATGTTTTCTAAGGCATTTCTATTCGAAACATCAAAACCCGGTCTTGTTTGGGAAAGGGTTAATGAGGGGTTTGTAGGTAGATAGTGTAGATATGTGTGACTTTTAAAAAAACCCAACTTAAGCATATTTATAGGTTTGCAATAAACCTATCCTACCTTAGAATAAACCAAAACAACTGTAATGATTTAAGGTATTTTAAGTCAACCCTTTCCCAAACAACAACAGTTTAAATACGTCCATTTTGAAAGGAATGGTAGAAAATTTGAATTTTCATGTTTTATTGAAGATAATATTGAGAGAAGGAGAAATTAACGGTTATTCTTCACATTTTGATTTCTACATATTTCAGTAAGAGTAGAAGAGTTAACAGAATCTAAAGAAGTTGTCACATTACAGTTTAGAGGTGTCGGTCTGGATAAGAAAGACTTGTTTGGAAAATCAGACCCATTCTTAATCATCAAGAAAGCAAATGATCTGGATAAAAGGTATATGTTGTTTTGATTAACTCATATTTCATCTATACAAAATGACACATATTTAGGTATATTTTAATTGAAAGAATTTGCAAGCGAATATTTTAACTGATATAGCACTGTGTATGAAATTTGACTCTTTTGATTGAGCTTAAAACCTTGCCATCTGGAAGTGGTTGGTGTAAGAAAACATGGGATATTTGTTGACTTCATTGAAAGAGTTTTGGATGGAAATCTTACAGTAGCGTTCAAATGCAATTGAGTTTAGGAATTATAAGGGAAATTAATGATCTAAGTGTATGTTTATGTTAAAGAAATGAACTTTGGTTAAATGAATCATGAAAAACAAAAACTAGTTCTTAATTTGTTTCAATAATGTATCTTTACACGCAGAAGTTTTGTTCTATTTCAGTTATACAGCTGTACATAAGACAGAGGTGATCAAGAATACTCTCAATCCAACATGGAAGCCTATCAGGCTGTCAGCTAGGACTTTGTGCAATGGTGACCATAAGAGGTAATACTTATCAGTGTTAGAAATAAGTCCCATTAACCCATTCTTAAACAAGAGCTGAATATGACACCACTTATACGAAATTTTTATAGATAACATTGAGGCAAAAGAAGAAAATGCTGATGACCAGCATTTTTTCCTTTTGCCTCAATGTTTTCTGTCCGTTATTTTACACAAATCATATCTTTATCAACAACCATTTTTACACCTGCAACAACTTTTATTTTGGAAGAATCTAAACTTTTGCTGTTTGGAAAGGGTTAATTGCTTTCCATGGAAGCCTATCAGGCTGTCAGCAAGGACTTTCTGCTATGGTGACCATAAGAGGTAATACATACTGGTGTTATTAGTGTTCAATGTGAATGCTGTCCTGGGATTTAAGGAATTCCAAAATATTGGGACAGGGCTACAGATAAGTGGGTGGTGAAGACATTCTAACTTTGTTATTTCTATTTTCAACCCTATAGACCTTGAGCCACCAATAACCCCTGCTCCCCCCGCAGGGGGAATTTTGTAGGGTATGATTTTCTGAAAGCTCATAACAAATGCTACAAGATGAGCGTTGTTTGCACTCTGGCCGTTGGGGCTTTTGGCTGTAACCCTTATCTAAAACCCTTAACCCTTTTAAATTTTTGATTTAAATATACAAACAATTATTTGGTCATATCTTCATTGAATTTTAACCTACATAGGTCAATATGGTATCAAATGAAAGCTTATGACTTGCTCTTTCATTTGCAGTTAATTTATGCAAATTAGCTCATTTGCATATTCATGAATATTAATGATTTTTCTTAAAATTGTCAATTTTTAATAAAATTTGGTTAATAATTTCCAAAACAAGGCGTTTCTGTCCAGGGGGAATTTTGTAAACATGGTTTATCAGTAAGAACATTTAATAAGAAACATTTTGAGCCTTGTTTGCGCTCTAGCGGTTGGGTTTTTTGGCGTGACCTTTATCTAAACCCTTTACCCTACAAAATTATTCATTCTAATTTTGAAAATGAATTTGGTCATACGAGGGGCGTTCATTAAAGATTTCCCCTAACCTACTTCCAATAAGCAGACAGAATTGAAACTTGGCACAAATATTGATCTTTCCCTACATGGCATCTAGCCAGAGAGACACACTTCTGCCAATGTTAAATGCAGTTTTGGAGACCTCTTTTGTAGATCACCGTAGATTGTGTCCGAAACCTTGCATTGACTTGATGGAGGCATCATCAATGACAGACTGTGGGCGCCCAGGATTCTGGCTGTTTCCACAGACTTACATCCACACTTGAACTGAGTATATTAGTGTTTGACAACGTCATATGATGGGATATCATCCCCACAAACTTCTTTCATCTCATCAAATGCCTCCTTGGAAGTGCGACCTTTCAAATGAGGGAATCTGATGACTGCTTGCTCCATGGCTCTACCTTACTTAACTTCAGCACACGGAAATGAGAAACAAATTACATTTCAGAGCTGCAATTTTTCATGAGACCTATAGAGGTATACGGTAATGTATGTGTACAATTTCAGCTTTCTATCTCAACCGCAAGTAGGTCAGGGGAAATCTTTAATGAACGCCCCTCGTATCTTGGTTGAATATAAACACACAGATGTCAGAATGGTATCAAATGAAAGCTTATGACTTGCTCCTTCATTTTCAGATATGTTATGCAAATTAGCTCATTTGCATATTCATGAATATTAATCATTTTTCCCTAAAATTGCGATTTTCGACCAAAATCTGGTAAATACTTTCCAAAACAAGACATTTTTGTGCAGGGAAATTATCTAAACATAATTAATCTTCAAGAAAATTATATAAGAAACATTTTGGGCGATGTTCGCACTTTGGCTGTTGGGGCATTTGTCCAAAACCCTTATCCAAACCCTTAACCCTATAAAATTGTTCAGTCATTTCAAAACATTTTTTATCATAACTTGATTGAATATTGACCTACAGATGTAAGAATGGTATCAAACGAAAGCTTATGACTGTCCCAATAATTTGCCATAAATTTTATGCAAATTATCTCATTGCATATTCATGAATATTAATGACATTACTTTAAACTGTGACCTTTTTAGCGGGTATTTGGCAAATACTTTCAAAAACATTGTGTTTCTACCCAAGGGGAATCGTGTAAACATAGTTTATCTTAAAGAACATTTTAGTACAAACATTTCGAGCAATGTTTGCAATCTGGCGGCTGGGGCTTTTGGTCGTGACCCTTATCTAAACCCTTAACCCCATCAAAGTTTTCATTTGAATTTTCAAAATATTTTTGGTCATATCCTAATTGAACAGTTACTAACAGATGTAAGTGCGGTATCAAATGAAAGCATATGGATGACTCTTTCATGTGCTATTATGTTTTATGCAAATTAGTTCATTTGCATATTCATGAGAATTAATGATTCCTTAAAATTGTGATTTTTCATTTTTCATGTGTTGAATACTTTCAGAAAAAAACTTTCAAAAACAAGGCGTTTCTGTTCAGGGGGAATTCTGCAAACATGATTTATCTTAAAGAACATTACATAAATAACATTATGAGCAATGTTTGCACTGTGGTAGTCGGGTCATTTGGCAAAACCCCTTATCTAAACCCTAACCATATCAAATTGTTCCTTCAAATTTTCAATATGTTTTTCGTCATATCTTGATTACAAATTGACATACACACATCATAATGATATCAAATGAAATCTAGTGAATTGCTTGTATATTGGCAATTTGCTCATTTGCTTATTCATGAATATTATTGATTCTTTAAATGTTTGGGATAATACCACATTTATTGTGGAAAATCCATAAAATGTATTCCATTTGACAGTGCTATAGCATTGTTATATTAGTAACCCTGTAATGTTAAGTACATTATAGTAACCCTATTATGTTTAGTACAATAAATGTTGATGATTCTTTGCATTAAATAGACATTCTAGTGTTGATCTAGGTCAGTTTCCATCATGATAACCTTGCCAAACTCCCAGAGTGTAAGTAATTCCAAGATTGCCACCAAGTGTGATGTTAATCATTTTTGGTCAAATTGTCCTAGAACAGTGCAAAAAGTAAGTGTCTTAATATGGGATTTCATATGCTGATCTAAACCAGGTTTTAGTCATAGCATTTAAATATCAGGAAAGTATTGAACTGAAGATATCTATGGCTATCTAATGCCATCCTTGAAAACATATGCCATATTGAAATATATTGTATATGTATCGCAAGGGAACTATTTTCAATTCATTGTGAGGTGATACTATGCTGAAAGCACATATAAGAAATATGTATAGGTTCGGAAGAATATAAATGTACATTCAGCATGGGCTGTCGGCAGTATGGATCAGTTCACATCTGTTCTGATGTGATACAGACAAATAAATGCATCTTAAATAATTGCAGTAATCTTTTGATCGCAATTGGTTATTGTCTGTACTCTAGCTACAAACATACAGCGCGTACATCTCTTGATTTTATGCATCTGATACATAGGCTTTACATGTGGCACCCCAAGCTTAAATTATCTGAAGTGAAAATACCTCAATAGAGCATAAACGAATGGTAATACCTGTGTCCCTGATCTGTCAGCCACATATCAAATACACTTAAGGCCAACAAATTGACTTGGCTAAGATGGAACAAAATCATGCTGTTTTCTCAATGTGAATGGCAAAAATAGGGGCTTGACAATTGCTTAATGTTATTCTGCTATATGTATGCAATTTGTCTACATTCCAGGATCTCTATTCAGCCATAGAAAATACAAAAAAAAAAATGAAATGATTAATTTTATATGTGTATTAGAATAAAGTCCCGCATGTTAGTCACCTTTTGTATCATTCTATGGCATTTGATAAAATGTTTATGTTCAAAGTCCAATTTTGCGGCAATTTTGGATTCATCAAAGGATAACATTCTGTCAACTAAACTAGATATAAGCAAGAACACCAGTACAATACATGGAATCAATTAAACTTATTTGCACTTAAAACGATAAAGATTAAAAAAAAACAAATGGAAACTAATTACATACATTGATTATAAGATTTATAGGAATGAAATATGATGGGTTGCACGCTTTAAATCGCAGTTACTTCCAAACAAAACATCAACTAGATCTCAAACAAGGCTTAGATGTTGTTAAAACAGTGAACATGGATATCAGATGGTTAAAAAACTCCCTGAATGAAAAAAATCCCTCCTTTTGGTAGGTATTTAACTTGAAAACAATTACAAATTTAAGACAAATCGTTAATATACATGCATATGCAAATGGGCCAATTTGCATAAAATAACTGCAAATTAAAGAAAAAGTCAATAGCTTTCATTTGATACCATTCTTACATCTGTAGGTCAATATTCAATCAAGCTATGACCAAAAAAGTTTTGAAAATTTGAGTGAACAATTTTATAGGGTAAAGGGTTTAGAAAGGGATTTGGACCAAAGGCCCCAACAAACAGAGTGCAGACATCGCTCAAAATGTTTCTAATAAAATGTTCTTTAAGATAAACCATGTTTACATGATTCCCCCTGAGTAGAAACACAACGTTTTTTAACGTATTTACCAAATATTAGCAAAAAGGTCACGTTTTTCAGTAAAGTCATTAATATCCATGAATATGCAAATGAGCTAATTTGCATGAAATTCATAACAAATCATTGAGCAGTTCATAAGCTTTCATTTGATACCATTCTAACATATGTAGGTCAATATTCAACCAAGATATTACCAAAAACGTTTTAAAATAATTGAACAATTTTACAGGGTTAAGGGTTTAGATAAGGGTTTGGGCCAAAAGCCCCAACGGTCAAAGTGCAAACCTGGCTCAAAATGTTTCTTATATAATTTTCTTTAAGATTAATTATGTTTACATAATTCCCCTGCACAAAAATGTCTTGTTTTGGAAAGTATTTACCAAATTATCGTCGAAAATCGCAATTTTAGGAAAAATCATTAATATTCATGAATATGCAAATGAGCTAATTTGCATAACCTATCTGAAAATGAAAGAGCAAGTCATAAGCTTTCGTTTGATACCATTCTGATATCTGTGTGTAAATATTCAACCAAGATATGACCAAATTCATTTTCAAAATTTAAATGAGTAATTTGATAGGGTAAAGGGTTTAGATAAGGGTTACAGCGAAAAGCCCCAACTGCCAGAGTGCAAACAAGGCTCAAAATGTTTCTAATAAAATGCTCTTACTGATAAACTATGTTTACAAAATTCCCCCTGGACAGAAACACCTTTTTCAAGAAAGTATTTATCAAATTTTCGCTAAAAAATGGAAATTTCTAGGAAAATCATTGATATTCATGAATATGCAAATGAGCTAATTTGCATATAAATAACTGCAATTGAAAGAGCAAGTCATAAGCTTTCATTTGATACCATTTAGACATCTGTAGGACAATATTCAATGAAAATATGACCAAATAAGTATTGCAAATTTGAATGAAAAAAATGATAGGGTTAAGGGTTTTAGATAAGGGTTACAGCCAAAAGCCCCAACGGCCAGAGTGCAAACAATGCTCAAAATGTTTCTAAGATATTGTACTTTATGAAAAACTATGTCTACAAAATTCCCCCTTGGGGGGGGAGCAAACATGTTTCTGGCTCAGGGACTACTATGTTGTGGGTACTCCTTTGAATGGTCTCGATGAGACGATACAAATGAGTACCCACAACATTGGGTTTGATGAACAATAACAGAATTATTGCTGTTTGAAAATTCATCACCCCCTCTTATCTGGAGCTCTGTTGGGAGGAATCCAAAGCTAATCACTCTGTTATCATTTCACATACAGGGCAACCACTTTTGATCTATATTTAGATGAAAATTAATGAAAATGGAAAGTCCATAAATTTATCTTGAACACTGAACCATAATAACAGTATCTTTTATATTGACAATCTTTGATATTAATGTCAAAATTTTAGTAATGATGGAAATTTAATATAAAGGTCACATTTTCAAAAATGGTTCAAATGAAGTTTTTGCTAATACATGTATTTCACCCATTCTCATTTTTTCGGCCGAAAACCACCAGCAAAATTCCAAAATTCCGACTTTACAGAATTGCAATATTTTTATTACATTATGATAGTATAACATCTATACAGTAAAAAATAAATAATGGCCACTCTTTTAAAGGTGTCTGTCTTTAACTGCATCAATGATTTGAAGAACCCCTAAAACTACCATTTAATTTTACGTGACACGACTGTATTATATCAAATCTGGTAAAAAAACATTCAACTAAGTTACAAAGGACGTAATGTTTTGGTAATTCAACAGGCGATATATAGCTGTATATTAGGAATTCAAGTGACTTGCATAAACTCGAGACATGTAAGAACAAGAAGCACCGTGAGTATGGGATTTATAAGAATTAATGTTCAAAAACAGTCAATATTTAAAACACTTGCTTCTAATTCCTCTCGTGAATTATGATGGCAACAAATTAGTTTATAGGACTAATTATTTCATTAAGCAATATATGTTCTTTCAAACTCAAAACAAATTAGCATGTATTTGGTAAAAATGAAAGAAATATGTCGACCTAACGAAATTTGATCCTTTGTCACGTAATATTCAGTGAAAGCAACTGCTTTAGAAACAAGTCCTGGTTTTTAATTGAGTAGTATTATTTGAAAGTGCAATTAGTTAAAAATAAAAAGACAAATATTTGTTTGATTTGAAATACATACTATCACCATGAAATGAAAATTACCCCTACATTGTGGGTTATTGATATTTACATAGAAGTTAAGAAAGAAATCAAATTCAATCTTCTCCTAAACCATAAAGCCATTTGGATTTCAGTGTGCGATATCGCCTCTTCCTACAATAATATTTCAAATTATCACTATGCAATGCAAAACTTACATAATGGTACGGGTTCTCGGTTTTTAAATAGAAATAAAGGCATAGATACCAAGATATAAAGGTAAAGATATTTTGTCTGTTACCCGCGTTACTATCGTAATATTCACTGTCTATCACTATTCGAATTCTTAAGATATATATCCATCAGGAATCTTCTATCTGCATTTGGGCTAATGTATTTAAATTTTGCATGTAGCGTGGACCACTGGCTCTATCACAGGTCACTGCTTATAGAAATGTGGTTTTGTGACAAGCACATACAGTATTAGGAGGAGTGTATTGCCCGTCTCTGGTGCCTCTTGTGTCTCATTTCTTTCTTTAAAGCTGTCCAAATTCTTATTTTCTATAGATATGTCAAGGAATTCATGGAACGAATAGTGAACTGTGTTTCAATGTCTGAAAAGTTGAGAAGCGGGTGTGTAATTTAACTTGACAAAACAGTGAATATTACGTGACGATCCTGATTGCAGGTAAAGGCCTGTTTAAAGGGATAAACATTCAGAACACGCAAGTGTATAAGAGAAATACTATTTTTGAGTCTAAGTGCAAGCTTTAAATATCACACCTGTCAGGAGTTTATGATATACAACCAACAATGTACATGGCTGTAAATCCAGCAAAACCTACCTTCGTATTCGGATTACTGTCGTTGAATTTCAAAATGAATGAAAAAAACCTTAAACTTGACGCCATAGTACAAGTACAGGTCATTGATAATAATTAGGTTGTTGTCAAACGAAGTTATGGTCACTTTTGTTTTTCAGTGTCACGTTGTATTCAGTCACGTAAAATTAAAACTTACTTTTAAATCAGGATGACTTAACGTGGTTTCAAAATATATTGTCGTACTGTGTGTAAATAGTGTATATATACTAAAGGCTTTGATATACTTAAAAAGATTTAGACATGGTTTTTACCATAAACGAAAAATCGCTGTCACGTACATATTCAAGCGAAAAAGTCCGACACTTGGTGGAGCTATTTCAAATAGCGACCATGAAGTAAATACTCCCATTATTTGGATACACATGTTCTGGGGCAATAGCTATATGGATAATTGATTTCAAAAAGCGGTAATTCGTATGATTTTGCTTCTGTTGTTAATTTAGTGCGCATACAAAAATCATAGTCACGTAGAATTCTCCTGAGTTGTGACAGAGCAAGAAAAGACATTTTTTTCAAAGCAGCAAATTTATTTTATGATTCCAGGTAATTTTATCATATCCTTATACACCATGTGTTGAATGAAACATATTCTGCGTATATCGCTTTCTGGACAGAGATTTACCAACCCTTTGAAATTCGGAAAATTGGGTTGTGACACTGATTTTTACGGGGGGTCGTGTTATATAATCGCTGGTTAAGATCAAACGGAAGTTTAGATCGCCGTTGTTTGATATGAATTTATCAGATATATGGTTAAGCAAAAATATGGCATCCAGAACAAGTATATTTTACACTAACAATGTCCCTTGCCAATGGTTAGAATGCTTGTGACACGTTTTCGGCCCAAAAAATGAGAATGGGTGATTTATGTTAATCACATAAATTTTGCCTATTCATTTTGGGTAGAAAAACAGCCCTTTTCCCAAACTAAAAGCCCCCCCCCCCCCGGCAACCCCCCCCCCCCCCCCCCCCCCCAAATACAAACAACAAAACAAATTCCAAAGCATTAAGCATTGCAAAAAAACCTATTTCCAATCCCAACAAATACATTACTAGACACAATATGTAAATAGTGTAAATCTAGAAAAACCAGAAATCTAGACAATTTAGACTGTGAACTTTTGAAGCTGCAGTGAATAATAAAATTATTGCCCGTTATTTCAATTTTAGATTTTTCAAAACTCATTGTTTAGCTCCACTGGCTGAAGGCCAGCGGGGCTTATGTCATGGCCCTATGTCCGTTGTGCATCCATGTGTCCTTGCGTCCGTCCGTGCGTGCGTAAACAATTTTCGAACATCTTCTTCTCCAAAACTACTGGACCAATTTCAACCAAACTTCACAGGAATCTGTATTGCATGAATCTCTACCAAATTCCTTCAAAAATATAAAATCTTTGCGGAACTTGAATTTGAATAAAATTTAATTGATTTAAATTTTCGAAAAATCTTTAAAAATTCTTCTTCTCCAAAACTGCTGGACCAATTTCAATCAAACTTCACAGGAATCTTCCTTGTATGAATCTCTTCTTAATTCCTTCAAAAAAATAAATTCTGTGTAGAACTTAAATTTAGATTAATTTAATTAAATCAAATTTTCGAATATTCTTTAAAAAATCTTCTCCTCCAAAACTACTGGACCAATTTCAACCAAACTTCACAGGAATCCTCCTTGCATGAATCTCTTCTTAATTCTTTTAAAAAAATAACCTCTGTGTAGAACTTAAATTTTAATTGAATTAATTAAATTAAATTTTCGAAAAATCTTTAAAAAAAATCTTCTTCTCCAAAACTGCTAGACCAATTTCAACCAAACTTTACAGAAATCTTCCTTGCATTACTCTCTTCCAAATTCTTTCAAAAAACAAAAAAAACAAAAAAACAAACAAACAAAAAACGAGCAGAACTTGAATTTTGATTAATTCAATTAAATTAAATTTTTGAAAAATCTTCTTTTCCAAACCTACTGGACTAATTTCAACCAAACTTCACATGAATCTTTCTTGCATGAATCTCTTCTAAATTCCTTAAAAAAAAATCCGTGTAGAACTTAAATTTTGATTAATTTAATTAAATTAAATTTTCGAAAAATCGTTAAGTAATCTTCTTCTCCAAAACTACTGGACCAATTTCAACCAAACTTCACAGGAATCTTCCTTGCATGAATCTCTTCCAAATTCCTTCATGATCGGATGAAAAACATGGCGGCTGTGGGCTAGGCTTATTTTTCGCTATATGATTTAAGAAAATTTTAAAAACATTTCTCCTCCATAATCACTTATTGGATTTCATTCTGGTGTAGCATGAATCTTCTTTGGATAGACCTCTATTGTATTCCTTGAAGAATTTTGTAGTCTTAAAGTCTAAAAGCCAGTGGAGTGATACAGGACAATCATGGCCCTCTTGTTTTGTTTATTTTTCTATAAAACATTCCGAATTCTGGGTCAAGGGCCCTTACTCAAAATACTTGGAAAATAGTACTGGGCATGTTCATCTTTGTTCATTGATGTCATATACATGTGTGTAATTTCAGATTACTGAAGATAGAGTGTTATGATTGGGACTCTGATGGAGGGTGAGTATCTTCCTTTGTTTATAACAGCCTGCTAATTATACCCTCCACCTATGAAGCTGGTTATCAGCAGTTTCTTCTTTTGTTTCAATGTTTTCTCCAAGCCTTTTCTATAAGGGACGTCAAAACCAGGTCTTGTTTTGAAAAGGGTTAAAGAATGTTTACCTAAACAATATGAAATTTTAAGGCAAAAAGAGAAAATGATTTTCAGCATTTTCATAATTTCTCTTTATCGTTATTTTTTCTATTTAAAGGGGCACAAATTTGAAGAACAATATTAAGAAAGAAAATATAAAGTTTTATCTTCAATTATACAAATCTGATGATTTGATTTTTGCGTATTACACAAATGAATACTATATTCAAGAAGCAATCCATTGTAGCCAGCATTTTTAAACAAGGCTGTTATGGCATATTAGACAACAATGGAACCAGATCACCCTATATACAAGCGCAGTCTGATCATGATTCATACTGTTGACTTCTATATGCCGCAGATTATGGAGAAGCTGGCTGATCTGGAATTCTGAATCCAGGTTGGTCTTAACCCTTTACCAAACAGCAAAAATTAAGATTGATCCAAATTCAAAAGTGTTGCAGACGACAATATAAAGTGAATGAAAGTTTACATTTTTTTGTCTTTTTTGGTAGAAAACATTCTGGGAAATGAAGAAATTGTTTGTCACAAGCAATTTCTTCATTTCCCAATGAAAAGGCGTCATTGTATGGGAATTGGTTAATTTCCATGAGTCACATTTCCCCAGATTCTGGCTATCGTAAAAGTATAATCTACCAACTTTACTTCTAATTATTTTTCTCACACAGTCATGATACCATTGGTTCCCTGACCACAACACTTAAAGATATGGTAGAGGCTGCTAAGTCAACACAAATGATTGATGTAAGTAGATGTATAAACCCTTTCACAAACAAGTCCTGGGCCCGTATTCACCAACAAATTCTAAATTTTAGAATTAGACTTTGTCTAAATTCTGAATTCTTTACTCAGCCAAGAAAGTTCTAAATTCCTTATTCACCAACGCAATTTAGACCAGTCTTAATTTAGAATAGTTTGTACGCGGCGTAAGCCGCCACAATCCTGCGCTGGTTTCCGGATTTTGATAGAGCGTAGGCAAATTATGCAACCAGCATCATGGTCTGTATATTTTGAGGATCAAAACGTAGTAGACACCCTTCAACTTCTTTAAGGGTCCGTTGGATCAAAGCCAAAGCCGCGAAGAGACGGCATTGATCAAAACGGAACGAACGAAAGGACAGACTGTTTGACAATCGGCAAGCACTGTTTTAATTTTGACCTTTTTTATACCGTCGATAATTAATCATTTGTGCAGTGTGTCCCATCTTCAGTTATATCTATTGCAAAGCAAACAATATCTTAATAGATCTAACGATTAAATATTTATTTAACTGCATATAATTCTGCATCCTAACTAAAGTGTAAAACAACTCAGTTTTATATTTACCCCCATAATATATGGCAAATGTCTGTGAATCAGAAAATGATAAATAGACTTGCCATTTATTAAATCCTTAATTGTTATCGAGAGCACTTATTGGTAGACATAAAATTCCCCATTGTAGGCCCCTCGATTAATGATCTAAATATAAACCCAAGGTCAAGTTCAAAGCTTTTTGTGACATAATTCACACAATCTGTGACGTTTTGATTTCTCTGTAGATGCAATGTTTACTGAACGACAAACCGGGAGGATTCTACATTCTGTGGATTTTGGAGGGATAGAGATCATCAAGAAATTGGTTATTCATCTTATTTCAAGAAAATGGTATGCCTTGTGATAAGTCAGGGTACCGTTGGTTTGAAATTTGCCTTTTGGCCACGATCGTCACTCGTCTTGTTCAACTTCTTGGAGACTGTTTGAAAATGGACGACCCCCGATAAACAGGACTAAGGTCAAGAATTTAGGAAGTTGCAGTTAGAGGGAATAAGAGATCAAAGAATATCATGGTATGTGCTCATGATCGTGTTAAATTTGCTACGTTTTTCTCCGTTTCAAGTTAATTTTGTTCTTTGTTCAAACGGACCCTTCGGGCTTCCGATCCCAACCCACACTCGCTCATGTGCACACAAAAACACACCGGCCAAGGTTCATAGCAGCTAGCTAGTTGTAAAGTTGAGTTGCATTCTTTGTTGTTTGAGCTGATTTCTCTTTGATTTCTCTCTGACAATATTTGATTAACGAAATGTAGGCTAACAGGTTTGTTTTGCCCGTGACAAGTGAAAGATTTTGCGTCAGACAATCTGTCATGTTTACAAGAATGGCACTTTTCTTACGGGCTGACCTTTTGAGCCTGTCGAGTTACGATTTGCGCTTTCAAATATCTTCAGAAAGTGCTATCTCGTCAAAGGATGGGTTGCAATAAGGGGTCAAAAATAGATTTTCTTTAAATTTCGTGGATTGATAGGGTTACATAATATCTTTAATTTGTATGTGTAAAAAATCTGGTTTCGGATTATTTTTCGAGATATGGGTAAATAAAGTGGGTGGGGTAAGATGGACTGAATCACAGTAGGGGTTATTCTAAGTCGCATATCTTTCTTATTTTTAGCCCAAGATGCGTGAAAATTTGTATGCATGTTTTGTGATATATGCGTTAAACATTTGTGGGCTTATATTTGATATTCCATGTATATCTAATCCGTAATACTCATTCTTCTTTCTTTCGAAGAATTTCGCTATTTTTTTACGACCAACTTTACCAAACTATCTCCACACGTTTTATTTGAAACCCGATTTCTATGACACTTTACAGATATATTGTCCAGATATTAATGTAACTTTGTGTGAAATTTGAAAGAAAAGCTTTGGCCCGTTGTTGAGATATTTGACCTTGACCTTCAAAATGACTTCAAAACTCGGGAAATGCAAAAATGTGATAGTTAAAGTGCCAATTTTATTCATAAGGATTGGAAACATGGCTTCTTTTTATTGTTCCTAATGAGTTTCGTAGCAATATTTACTTTTTTGTATCATACAACCCATTCGGAAGAATGGGAAAGAAAAGAAATTCTTTTTACTTCTCAGTTTTCTTATCAAACTAAATATTGCACATAAAACATGTCTACGCAGAAAGCGCTGTGATTAACGGTAAAATCATATAATAAAAACCCCAATCATGTGTGAAATGCATTCTTTTATGGATGGGCTGTCACATGCCATTCAACCATAACCATTTTCCCAACAATGCGTAGGTTTAACGGACATTCCCGAATTTGATGTTATTTTGAAGGTCAAGGTCAAATATCTCAACAACGGGCCAAAGCTTTTCTTTCAAATTTCACACAAAGTTACATCAATATCTGAATAATACATCTGTAAAGTTTCATAAAAATCGTGTTTCAAATAAAACGTGTGGAGATAGTTTGGTAAAGTTGGTCGTTAAAAAATAGCGAAATTTGTCGAAAGAAAGAAGAATGAATATTACGGAAAAGATATGAATGGAATATCTAATGTAAGCCCATAAATGTTTAACGCATATATCACAAGACACACATACAAATTTTCACGCATCTGGGGCTAAAAATAAGAAAGATAATTGACTTAGAATTACCCCTACTGTGTTTCAGTCCATCTTACCCCACCCATTTCATTTACCCATATCTCGGAAAATAAGCCGAAACCAGAATTTTTACACATACAAATTAAAGATATTATGTAACCCTATCAATCCACAAAATTTAAAGAAAATCTATTTTTTTGACCCCTTATTGCAACCCATCCTTTTTGTATAAGATTAAGTTTTAGATGGACTTTTGTTTTGTTTTTGGACTCCTTTGTCGATTTTTAGCATGTAACAAGCCTTGAAGCGGTGAACGGCGGCCAATTTTTCACCAATGAAACGTACTTTAGCACGGCAGGTGGTAGACTTGGAAATCTAAAGAATTTTCTAAAGATTTAGATTTAGAATGCGTTGGTGAATACGTACTTTAGAATTAGACTCCCGATTTAGCAAATTCTTTAGATTTAGTCTAATTCTAAAATTTAGAATGCGTTGGTGAATACGGGCCCTGGTTTTGATGAAGGTGATTTTCTAGGTCTAAATCTATTCCGTAGATCTAACTGTATGTTTATTTTACAAATGCGACATCTGGTTTATTCCTGCTAAGCCTGATATGTTTCTGGAAATTCGGTTTAATTGACTTCCTAGAAGGTCCCTTTTAGCTTGATGGGTCATATAAATCAAGAAGTCACTGACAAACTCACAAAATCTTTTAGCCTGTGAGGTCAGGGTCAGTGTCCATCAGGGCTCTGTCTTGAGTCCCCTGTTATTCATCATAGTCCTGGAAGCACTATCGAGGGAATTCCACACAGGCTGTCCATGGGAGCTGTTATATGCAGATGATCTGATGATCAGCGACGAGTCCTTGGAAAATTTGCTTGTTAAGCTTAAAACCTGGAAATCAGGGATGGAGAAGAAGGGTCTGCGAGTCAACATGGGGAAGACAAAGATTATGATCTCAGGAAACAATCTCGACATTCTGAAGAAATCTGGCAAGGATCCCTGTGGTGTCTGTCAGACCGGAGTGGGAAGAAATTCACTCTTCTGTGGTGGCTGTCTGTGCTGGATACATAAGAAATGCAGTGGCATTAAAGGTCTCCTGTGTCCAGATCCTGACTTCAGGTGTGCTCGATGTTTCGGTACAGCACGTCCCATTGACGGGCGAATCTTGACGGAAGTGGTGGTAGATGGAGAGAAACTTGAAGCTGTCCCCGAGTTCTGCTATCTTGGGGACATGCTCTCTGCAGGAGGAGGCTTTGAATTAGCATCTGTAACACGTTGCAAATCGGCTTGGGGCAAATTCTACCAACTGATCCCCCTTCTCTGCAACAGAAACCTACCACTCTTAACCAGAGGACGAGTTTATTCAACCTGTGTGAGAAGTGTCATGCTGCATGCATCAGAGACATGGGCCACAACAACTGCTTCACTGAACCGCCTCCAGCGAAACGACAGAGCAATGATACGCTGGATCTGCAATGTTAAAGCTACAGTCGACACCAGTTCAAAGTCCCTGCTTACAAAGCTAGGTATAAAGGATCTAGATACAGTCCTACGTACCAACAGACTAAGGTGGTTTGGTCATGTGGAACGCAATACAGGGTGGGTTTCAGGGGTGCGGACCTTGAACGTAGCTGCACAGAAAAAGCTCAGGCAGACCTAAGAAAACGTGGGAAGAAGTTGTGCTGGATGACAGAAGAAAACTAGGAATGGTTTCCACTGACCCTAAGAACCGGTCCGAATGGAGAGGACGACTGCGCAGCAGGCCTGTCACACAAGTCCAACCCTCGGTAGAGGAAAACAGACTTTAAAATGGATATGTATGTATGTACCCTCCAGACAATTAGCCTATAGTCTCATTTCATAGATTGATAGAAGTAATTATCAATTATCATTTTTTCGAAACCTAGTTGATATTGACTTAACTTGATACATTGTATCATAGCTCAGAAATAAAATCTTTCATCAGACAAAGTAAAAGACCGCAGAAAAATGTTCCACAGAAATTTAAACCCCTATGACTTTGAGAAAAACCACAGAATTTGGACCCCGCAGAAATAAAGTGCTATACGGTAGTTTTTGTTCTATCTGTATGTTTCTCTGTTTGTCCACAAAATTTGTAATATTGGCTATCACTTTTCATCTGTAAATGTTAGAGCTTTCATATTTGATTCATATATTTGACAAGAAATTTCCTTTTGTCATCAATAGCATAGGTTAATGTGAAATACCACACATCAATGTCATATCTTCTGAATTTAATGTTTGACATTACTTTTGAATTGTAAGTGATATGATGGTATATTATGTTGTTTCAGCGGAATATCAAAAGTATATAAGTTTCATCTTAATCTGCTTTTATTCCCTATAAAGTTGACAAATTCCAAGACTATATTTATAATGTATTTTATTTTACTTTCTTCAGATTATAAATGACCATAAAAAAGCGAAAAAGAGGAATTACAAAAACTCAGGAGAGGTGGGTGGAAATTTACTTTCAACGATCACCATATTTTATTATTTGTAAAAAATGGAAAGCACTCATGAAGAGAGAAGATAATGCAATTCAACTTTTTTTAACTTTTAAAAGTATTTATAAAGGAATGATATAGCATGATTTTGGGTGTTTGTTTGCCAGCCCTTTCATTCCAATGTACCTGACACCTCTTAACAAGACATGAATATGAGTCAGAGAAGAATTTAAAGGGGGATAAAATCAAAACCTTATGTTGTGGGTACTCATTTGAATTTATCTGGACAAGACTATTCCTATGAGTATCAACAACAAAAGGTTTGTGTTATGAATGTCATTTTTAACCCATTACCAAATGCCAAAATTTTAGGGGGTTCCAAATTTAAAGGTGGTGCATATGACATTTTCAATGTGATGAAATTTTGGAATATTGCTATTTTTTGGATAGAAAACATTGACTGTTTGAAATGAAGAAATTGCTTGTCACAAGCAATTTCTTCATTTTCCACAATGTTTTCCAAGTCATTATCTTGTACGGTTTCCAAAAGGGTCACTGAGTGGTAATGGGTTAATTTTGAAAACACATTGCCCTCTTTAGTCTTTAGCTTTGTTGAATCCAAATGTATGCCACCACAGTTTGCTTGAGCATGTTTTAACTCACATCTTTAGTCAGTGTTATTTATCATAGTTTTGGGAATAGGTCCGAAACCTGGCTAATTGGGAAAAAAATATTGTTTATATTTATCGGGAAGATGTTTTCATTGCAGATTGCAACAAAAATTAAGTCCTGTGTATGATAAGCTAGATCTATATGGAATAAAGGTGATTCTTTAAAAAAAGAAGGCATAACTTTTTATTATAAATTTTCTTTCTAGATTTTGGGAAAATATTGCTTATTTTTATACGCTGCCGGAGGCGGTTGTATTTTGGCGTCATCTTCGTCTATCCATCCGTCCATCTGTCCGTCTGTCTCCTAAGTTGCTGGCTGGATCTTTTTGAAACTTGGTCAATGTTATCACCACAATTGGTGGATGTGCATGAAAGAAGGATTTTATAATTCATTGATTTTTGTCTGACTTATGCCCCCTTAAAAACTTAGTCTCTGGGGCAGCGTGTATTGTGACCATGGCACTTTTGTTACATTAGGAACAGGTTCATTATACAAACATGCCTGGAGATGGAGAAAAAACGCTGTTAGTTATAAATATTATGCAGTTCATGAACATTTTGTTTTCCCTGTTTTAGTTGAATGTTATGAGTTGCAAGATAGAAATAGTTCCTACATTCCTAGATTTTTTGAAAGGAGGGTGAGTAGCAATAGTTGTGACCTGTCATGCTTAAAGGGACCGTCTGGGAAGTCCTTAAAACCATATTTTGAGAAACTGATGAACATATAGTCAGATAAGAAAAACAATCCACATCAAGAAAATAAACTTAGAGTAAAAAGTTTAGATCCTAGTCAGTCTGCACAGCTCGGCCAGACTGGCAAGGGTCGATACTTATGACACTTGTCATAAGGTCCCTTTTAGCGTGACAGGTCACAATTATGTAAAAATGGCCCTTAGCATCAGTTTCAACCTGAATTTATTCACACTTGCCACAATGAATTTCCATGTTGTCTAATTGTGCACACCACTTATGGAAATCAGATAACTCTTTTCGTTCTTGAATTATCTGCCCTTGATTTTTTATGCTCCCCAAAGGGAGAGCATATAGTCGCCGCTTTGTCTGTCCGTCCGTCCGTCCGTCCTGTCCGTCCGTCATTCCGTCCGTCCGTCCGTCCGTCCGTCCATCCGTCCGTCCGTCCGAAGTGATTTCTCTATAACCCTTGGGCCAAATCAAATGAAACTTACCATGTGAACTCCCTATGACAAAATGCCGATGTACTTTTCGTGGTTTTTGGATTTGAGGCCTCGTCATGGGAAAAGGTGACTTAAGGTTAAATACAGTTTTTCTCTAATTTCTCCTAGACTAATGGTCAGAATTTGATGAAATTTCATATTTGAGTAGCAAATCAGATGCCCTTGACAATAAACTATTTAAAATTTGCGTTTACAAAATATGTCATGCAAAAAGGGGGCTTAATATTTGTTAGCTTTATATTGGCTCTGCATGGCATATATTTATTGTGACAATGCCTTATTCGGGGAGCATTGTCCGTCTCTGACGGCTCTTGTTTTAAAAAGATGCCCATTTTCTTGTGTGCGCAACTCTTACAGTTTGAAACAGAATTTAATTAAACTTGCCACAGTGAATCTCAATGGAGTCTGGTTGTGCAAACCGTTTACAAAATTTAGATAACTCATTCCATTTTTGAAATATCTGCCCTTGAATTGAAAAAAAAATGGCCAATTTTATGGATAAGCCCCTCTTCTGGCCTATGTGCGCTGCTATGCGAAGCTCTTTTTCTCAATGTTTTCTAAAGCAATTAAAAAGCATTAAAAGATGTCATCCCATGGGAATGATTTAATTGCCTTCAATCTCTATACCATTTCAGGAACAAGGTTTTTGCATTCTTCTAAGATAAAGCCTAGGAATACTTAACTGTTTTTTGTCAATTTGTCAATTACATGTACCTTCTTTTTAGCTCACCTGAGCACGATAGTGCTCATGGTGAGGTATTGTGATACCGCTGTGTCCGTCGTCCGTCGTCAATCGTCAGTGGTCCGTCAACCTTTGGCTTGTGTGCATTCTAGAGGCCACATTTTTTGCCCAATCAACCTGAAATTTGCTCAGAATGATTGTCTTGATGAAATCTCGGACAACTTCGAAATTGGGTCATCTGGGGTCAAAAACTAGGTCACGGGGTCAAATCTTAGAAAAACCTTGTGTGCACTCTAGAGGCCACATTTTGTGCCCAATCAACCTGAAATTTGCTCAGAATGATTGTCTTGATAAAATCTCGGACAAGTTCGAAATTGGGTCATCTGGGGTCAAAAACTAGGTCACAGGGTCAAATCTTAGAAAAACCTTGTGTGCACTCTAGAGGCCACATTTTTTGCCCAATCAATCTGAAATTTGCTCAGAATGATTGTCTTGATAAAATCTCGGGCAAGTTCGAAATTGGGTCATCTTGGGTCAAAAACTAGGTCACAGGGTCAAATCTTAGAAAAACCTTGTGTGCACTCTAGAGGCCACATTTTTTGCCCAATCAACCTGAAATTTGCTCAGAATGATTGTCTTGATAAAATCTCGTGCAAGTTTGAAATTGGGTCATCTTGGGTCAAAAACTAGGTCACAGGGTCAAATCTTAGAAAAACCTTGTGTGCACTCTAGAGGCCACATTTTTTGCCCAATCAACCTGAAATTTGCTCAGAATAATTATCTTGATAAAATTTCGAACAAGATTGAAATTGGGTCATCTGGGGTCAAAAACTAGGTCACGGGGTTAAATCTTAGCAAAACCTTATGTGCACTCTAGAGGCCACATTTTTTGCCCAATCAACCTGAAATTTGCTCAGAATTATGGTCTTGATAAAATCTCTGACAAGTTCGAAATTGGGTCATCTGGGGTCAAAAACTAGGTCACGGGGTCAAATCTTAGAAAAACCTTGTGTGCACTCTAGAGGCCACATTGTTTGCCCAATCAACCTGAAATTTGCTCAGAATGATTGTTTTGTTGAAATCTCAAACAACTTTGAAATTGGGTCATCTGGGGTCAAAAACTAGGTCACAGGGTCAAATCTTAGAAAAACCTTGTGTGCACTCTAGAGGCCACATTTTTTGCCCGATCAACCTGAAAATTGATCAGAATGATTGTCTTGATCAATTCTCGGACAAGATCGAAATTGGGTCATCTGGGGTCATAAACTAGGTCATGAGGTAAAATCTTTGTAAAACCTTGTGTGCACTCTAGAGGCCACATTTTTGCCCAATCATTCGGCAATCAACCTGAAAATTGATCAGAATGATTTTCTTGATCAATTCTAGGTCACAAGGTCAAATCTTAGTTAAACCTTGTGTGCACCCTAGAGGTATACAAAAAGTTATATTATATCAGGTGAGCGCTTCAGGGCCAATGGCCCTCTTGTTTCCATTTTAGAATGGAGATGAATTTCACAGTGGCAATAGACTTCACAGCATCCAATGGTAATCCCTCACAGCCCGGCTCATTGCACTATCTCAATCCTCACACACCAAACCAGTATGCCACTGCTATACAAGCTGTCGGGGAAATCATTCAAGATTATGATACGTAAATATCGCATGCTTGGTTCCTGGGATTTGATTTTCATAAAAGATGACCATTTTGAAGAAATAAATAGGATATATAATGGGTTATAAGCTTTATTCATTCTTGTCACTCTGAATCATATTTTCTTAGCTCTGCTAGTAAGCAGACTATATTGGCATATTGAGACATTCACACAGGTTTTTATTAGCTCACCTGAGCACGAAGTGCTCAAGGTGAGCTATTGTGATCGCTTTTTGTCCGTCTTCCGTCCGTATGTCCGTCCGTCTGTCAACAATTTGGTGTTTACACTCTAGCGTCTACAAATATAAGCTAATCTTAACCAAACTTAGTCAAAATATGTATGATTATGAGCTCTCGGATGAGGTTGAATTTGGGTCAGATCGGACCAGAAAGTCTGGAGTTATCTGCCCTTGAATGTAAAAAATAGCTACTTTTGACATTGTTTACACTCTAGCATCTACAAATATTGACCTATCAATATAAAAGTTGGACACAATGTTGGTGATCATAAGATCTCGGATAAGTAAGATATTGGGTCAGATCGGATTAGAAAGTCAGGAGTCATCTGCCCTTGAATTTGACAAAATTATCGTTTTTGACCGTTTTCGACTTTGTTTACACTATAGCATCTACAATTACTGACCAATCAAGACAAAACTTTAACACAATGTTAGTGACCATAAGATCTTTGATGAATTTGATTTTGGGTCAGATCAGACCAGAAAGTCAGGAGTTGCCTTTCCTTGAATGTAAAAAATAGCTACTTTTGACATTGTTTATACTCTAGCATCTACAAATATTGACCAATCAATACAAAAGTTGGACAAAATGTTGGTGACCATAAGATCTCAGATGAGATCGATTTTTGGTTTGATCAGATCAGAAAGTCCGGAGTTATCTGCCCTTGAATTTGACAAAATTGTCGTTTTTGACCGTTTTCGACTTTGTTTACACTATAGCATCTACAATAATTATTGACCAATCAAGAGAAAACTTTAACACAATGTTAGTGACCATAATATCTTGGATAAGTTTGATTTTTGGTCAGATCGGACTAGAAAGTTAGGAGCCCTTGAATTTGAAAAAATTGCTTTTTTTGACTGTTTACTCTCTAGCATCTACAATTATTGACCAATCAAGACAAAACTTTGCACAATGTTAAGGATCATAACATGTCAGATGATTTAATTTTCAGCTTGATCGGTAAAAAATATCATGAGTTATATGCTACTGATTTTGACAAAATTGATGTTTCGACGGTTTTTGACTTTGTTTACACTGTAGCATCTACAAATATTGACCAATTAAAACAAAACTTGTACATAATGCTGATGGCCATTAGATTCTGGATGACTTTGAATTTCAGTGTGATCGGATGAGAAAGTCATGAGTTATAAGCCCTTGAATTTGACAAAATTGTTGTTATGGACTGTTTTTCAACTTTGTTTACTCTCTGGCATTTACAATTATTGACCAATCAAGTCAAAATTGCTGTTTTCGACTATGTTTTTACTCTAACAACCACAAAATTAATGGTGACCAATCAAGACAAAACTTTGATCTTGGATATAATGGTTAATTACCATATTAAGATCATGGAAGAGTTTGAACTTCAGCACAATTAGACAAGCAGTTATCTGCCCTTGAAATGGACAAAATTCTCGTTTTTGACTTTGTTTTCACTCTTTACAACCAGATATATTGACCTTTAAAGAGGAAACAGGGACATAATGTTGAAGACCATAAGTTTGTTTTCAGTCTTAATGACACAAATATTAATTGATTCAAACATAACTGTGGCTTATATCATCTTGGTTCAGGTGAGCGATGTAGGACCATCATGGTCCTCTTGTTTCTTTTTTTGTTTAGATTTTCAAACATTTCTTATGATAAAATGTTGCATAGATTCCAGTTTACATAGCAAGTTGCAGGTTTTCCTTCCTTTATATTTTTTGAGCACATACATGTAGAACCACAGCACTGGGTTGATTGTAGACAATTTGCTTCGATTTATGTTTACTGTTGTAACTTGTAAGTTAGTCCTTGCTTGTTACCTTTCTCAAACAAAAATTGTTATTTTTTTCCTAATAAGGGAATGTTTTGGGAATCATGGCGAGAAAAGAAAGATTTGCTGACTATCAGCACTTGTTGTTGTTTTTTTTTTTTTCTCAACAATTTTACTGATACAAAAACAAATTTTGTGAATTAAGTAACATTTATTTTGCAAACACTTTCAACTTACAAATTGGACCAGCTGAAATATTCATTGATTGGGAAACAGTTAAAACTAGTAATTTATTTATGATATTTTTCAGAGACAAGCTATTCCCTGTTCTGGGTTTTGGAGCAAGATTACCTAATGGTACAGTGTCTCATGAGTTTCCATGTGTAAGTACCTTAACCCTTTACCATACAACTAAATTGTAAGATTGTCTAAATTGAAAAAAAAAACAAAAAAAAAAAAAACTTGTGGGCATTTTCAATGTGATGATGTATTGAAATTTAATAACTTTTTTGGTGGAAACCATGGGAAATGAAGAGATTGCTTGGTTTCTGAAGTCTAGAATTCTTGTGAGGCATCGAAAGGAATCATTGTTCTGGAATGGGTTAACCCTCTCCCAAACAGTAACATTTAATGATTACATTTAGCGATAGCTCTAGTTGACACTAGGTTATTTCCTAACTCAACATTGTTTCCATATATTTCAGAATTTCAACCCTCAGAACCCGTACTGTGCAGGTATCCAGGGTATAATGCAAGCCTATTATACATCTATAAGACAAGTACAGTTATATGGACCAACCAACTTCTCACCTATCATCGATCATGTGGCCAAGTAAGATTTACTTTTATTTCAATAACATTAATTAACCCTTACACTAATCACAAGTTTTCAGACCAGTCAATTTTCAAAGGCATTGCAGACTTTCAAAGCTTTTGTGGTCTAAGGGAAGTAAATAATTTTACATAGGTGACCATTATATACTGAGAGGCAAAAGAAAGTATACACTTTTTGATTTTCGATATCTCTCTTAATTTCCATCATATCGACTCAAAATTTTGCACTATTTATTCCTACTCATAGACCAATAATGCAGTGTTGTTAAAGTTTACCTAAAATTACTTGACTACCTGTACTCTTGCTACATGCCGATCTTGCAAATTTTGCACGTGCGACTTAGTGGAGCATGAAATATTGCTGTTAATCCTTATTGGAATTCTTTATCAATTATCACAACAAATCACAACGTTAAATTTTCTCTAACATCATAACACAATTCTCAGTGGCTGGTAGAAAATGATCAACATACCCATTTTTGCCATTAAGACCCATTTTTCTATGACGCAGCGTAATACGAAAGAAACGTGACACAATATCCACTTATTCAGCTAGCATACGAACATCCTGTGCAAATTTTATCAAAATCCGTCTATAAATTTAGAATGAGTAATGTCAGATAACTTGTTTGCATCAAGCCCCCTTTTGCCATGACACGTCATAATGTGGAAAGCACCAACAATATACGCATGGTCCTAGGTAACTAGGCTCTTTCTGCGAACATTTTATCCAAATCCGTTCATAAATGTAGGGTTTGTGTCAACGTGAATTATTGTGTTAATTTATTTCCTAAATCCCCCTTTTCGATGCCGCTGTATGATAGGAAAAAATTTTCGAAACGGAAGGGAGGACAGATAGACGGGTAGGCGAAGAAGTGTACATTAAACAAACGACCTTCATCAGTGGCGTTTAGAAATCGTAATAATTTACACATCGTTTTCTTAGAATACGTTGAAGAACTAGGGTGTATACTTATTTTTGCCTCTCAGTATATTAACATATTGGCTTATAGCTCAGTCCATGAGTTTGCAGTTATGACCCGACCTACCTTAGATTAAAGAACATTCATTCATACACACAAAAAATAATTTTTAACTCGCCCGTGACGATAGTCTCGGAAGAGCTATTGTCATACCCCCGGATGTTGGCGCCGGCGTAGCCGTCAGCGTCGGCGTCTCCGTCAGCATCCGCAAAAACTTTAACCTGGCCCATATCTCATGCCAGATACAGCCTTCATATTTCACCTGTATGTACCTCTAACCAAGACCTTGAATTTGAGACCATGACCTTGTGACCTTGACCTTGGAGTTTGACCCACTTTTTGACCGTTTTGAAAAACTTTAACCTGGCCTATATCTCATGCCCTATTACACCTATAGCCTTCATATTCCACATGTGGATACCTCTCACCAAGACCTTTCATTTGAGACCATGACCTGTGACCTTGTGACCTTGACCTTGGAGTTTGACCTATTTTTAAAAAACTTTAACCTTGACTTAAAAAACTTTAACCTGGCCTGTATCTTATGCCCTATTACACCTACAGCCTTGATATTTCACATATGGACACCTCCTACCAACACCTTTCACATTTGACCATGACCTTGGACCTCTTGACCTTGACCTTGGAGTTTGACTTACTTTTAAAAAACTTTAACCTGGCCTATATCTCGTGACCTTGTACACCTACAACCTTGATATTCCACACATGGACACCTCCTACCAACATGGTTCACATTTGACCTTGACCTTGGAGTTTGACCTACTTTTAAAAATCTTTAACCTGGCCTATATCTCATGACCTTTTACACCTACAGCCTTGATATTTCACACATGGACACCTCCTACCAACATGGTTCACATTTGAATAAGACCTTGGACCTTGTGACCTTGACCTTTGAGTTTGACCTACTTTAACTTAAACCTGGCCTATATTGCATAACCTTTTACCCATACAGCCTCTATATTTTACACAATGACACCTCCTACCAACACTGTTCGCATTTGACCATGACCTTGTGACCTTGACCTTGGAGTTTGACCTACTTTCAAAAAACTTTAACCTGGCCTATATCTCATGTCCTTTTACACCTACAGCCTTGATATTTCACTTATTTGCACCATTCACATTTGACTATGACCTTGTGACCTTGACTTCGGAGTTTGACCCACTTTTAAAAAAAATTCATTTTGGACCATCACCTTTTTACCTTGACCTAGGAAATGACTTTTCTTTGTGACAAGCTCTCGTTAGGGCAAGCTTTATTGTCCGCGGACAATTCTTGTTAGTATGGTATGAATCCTTTTCTCTATGACTTCTGACCCCATTTTTGAGATGACCCTTTCTGCAGAGCTAGTGTCTCTGATGTGTCAAATATGAATATCTCCAAGAGTTAATAAAATTGTTCACAAGTTGTTTTCATTTTCCCTGTCAGGTTTGCAGCAGCCAAGAGAGACGGATCAACTTACTTTGTTTTACTAATCATCACAGATGGAGTTATATCTGACATGCCTTACACCATTCGTTCTATCATAAATGTAAGTTCAAATTAAATATCATATTTTGCTTACAATTACACTTTGAACCAGCCAAAAATGATGTGTTTGTTGTCCATGGTTAACCCTTTACCAGACAGCATAATTTTAAGCTTGGCCAAATTGACAAAATGCTGGTTGTCAACCAAAACCATCGATAAGCCAATGGACGATCAGAAAAATGCAGCATCACCATTGTTTGTCTTAATTTCTTTGTTGCACGTGATATTGTATCCATCTATCGACTGACAATCAAAACAATCGACATGCCAATGCCCCCATTGTTTGTATTAGATTCTACGTTGGGCGGAGCGATCAATAGATTGGTGTTTGGTCAATTGAAAAAAGATGCAGACCACAATTTAAAGTTGATGAAATTTCAAAAATATTGTTTATTTTGGAATAGAAAACATTGAGGAAAATGAAGAAATTGCTTGTCCTAAGTAATTTCTTCATTTTCCACAATGTTCTCTCAAGCTTTTTCTTGTAAAGGAGTCCAAAAGCGTCACTATGCAGTAATGGATTAAGGGGTTCAAAATTTGACAACCACTAAAGTATGTAAATTTATACAATTGGCATCTGGTAGCCATAGAATAATATTTTATACCCTTACCTTTTGATGCATCTAATAGAAAAAAATTGGGAAAACATTGAAACAAAAGAAGAAAATGCTGCAATATAGGCATTTTCTCAATTTCTTAAGAATGTTCTGTGCAATACTATTGTACGAAAATCCTATTGTTATCAACATTCATTTTGTGTTTGAAGCAGGTTTCAAATGGGACCAGTCAAATGTTTTGCTGTTTCAGCAAGAGTTTAGAGTTACTCTATTTTATTGAATCCTTCTTTGTACAAAAAATCATATTATTCAACTTATATATGTCGGTTCTGGTGTTCAATCTTTTTGATATGCATGTCAGTGATGGATCCAGAGGGGGTGCGGGGGATTCAAACTAATCAACCTCTGTAGTCTGATTATTTCATTTTCATGCAGTAAATCACTAAAAATTGTGTAATTCTAGGAAAAAGAACATCCCCTATTTGTAGGGGGTTTATACATTCAAACCCCCTTCACAAAAATCCTGGATCTGCCGCATCATTTTGTTGAACTATTCATACACTATAATAAATGAATTATCTAATGTACTTTCAGGCATCTATGTTGCCTATGTCAATCATCATTATTGGAGTGGGGGATGCTGATTTTGATGGTAAGCTATTGCAAATCTGATTATTTCTGCATCTGCTTCATTTTTATTTGCCGTAAAAGATGGTTGTATATTGATATAATCTTTTCCCTTCATTTGACAGGATGTCAATATGCATGTCCATGTGTTATGAATGCAACTCCTAATTTAAAGACTTTACTCGATATGAACACCAACTTTTAAGTGGTATTTACGTTTCACCTATCACAAAGCTTTATCATCCTGTTTCAGCTATGGATGTTTTGGACGCTGATGGTCAGAGACTTGGTATAGAAGGGAGATACGCACAGAGAGACATTGTTCAGGTGAGACATGATTCCTGTCATTATCTTTAACCCTTCCTTTTTTTACACCTGGGTTTGATGACTCTTTTATTAACAAATTCTTTTTTCTTAATTTTCTGGCAAAGTATTTCTCTTTGCTGATTGCAAAATTATGGCTTATATAGGAAAGGGTTGAAATGTTCTTACTTTGTCCATGTATACAAAAAAGATTATATTACACTGGCCACATGTCAAAACAGCTACCATATATGCATTTTGATGCAACTAAGTTCAAAAGCCTTTTTAAAGTATGGAAGAAAATGAAAAAATAATGATCATTACCAGCTTTCACTCTATCAAAGAGGAGTTTCATTCTGATGGTCAGGTTAATTTTGTCCCTTAAAACATATTTGTCCACTATAGCACATTTGTATGTATACAGGCTCAAATGTTGTCTTTTGGGAAAGGGTTTATTCAGTATAAAAAGGGTTAAAGTAGTAGCGATTTGATTATTACAGGAAATTTATTAAAACTGATGTTTATTCTGTGTTATATTTCAGTTTGTTCCTATTCGTGAGTATCTATCTAGAGGTCAAGGAGATATAAACCTATCAAAAGCAGCATTGGCTAAAGCAGTTCTAGCTGAAGTACCAGACCAGGTTGTGGAATACATGAGGAAGAACAACATACAACCCAAACCTCCTCGTCAAGTACCAACACAGCAACCCAACACAGCCCCGGGCCCTCAACCAGCGGGACACCAACCTCCAGTGGGCAACCAAAATATGGGTCGAGGTGGTCAAGCTCCCTATCCAGGGGGAGCCCCTGGCCAGGCTCCTTATCCAAATACTGGTCAAGGTCAAGGTCAAGCTGGGTATGGAGGTCAGTCAGCTCCAGGACAGGCACCCTACCCTCAAGGTCAAGGTCATGGTCAACCTCCATATCCTGCAGGTCAAGGTCAAGCTCCTTACCCTGCCCCAGGGCAGGCTCCCTACCCCATGTCTGGACACGGTCAATCTCAAGGTCAACCAGCTACAGCACCTTATCCTTCACAAGGTCAAGGGTCAGCACCATACCTAAATCAAGGTCAAGCTACAGCTCCCTACCAGGGTCAAGGTCAGGCACCCTACCCAAATCAGGGTCAAGCTTCATCTCCATATCCAAATCAAGGTCAAGCATCAGCTCCCTACCCAAATCAAGGTCAGGCTTCAGCTCCCTACCCTAGTCAAGGGTCAGCCCCTTACCCAGCCCCTGGCCAAGCCCCATACCCTACAGCAGGTGGAGTACCAAATCAAGGAGCACCACCAAATCCCGCATCAGGGCCTCAAGGTCAACCAGCAACTGCTCCATACCCTATGGGGGGACCTCAAGGACAAAATTCTCAGAAAGGACCTCCTCCTCAACGACCCCCTCCCCCTTCATACAATACCACTGTATGAGAATAGCTTTTGTTATCAAACACTGTTGTAATGACATTGTCGAACAAAAGCAAATGAGCTAGGAATTGGAAAAAGGTCCTATAAGGCTTTTGAGCCTAACATGGTTCCTGATCAGCCTGCATGTACATGCAGTCTGATCATGAACCATGTTGATCTCTTATAGAGTCTCTATCTTCTAGAGAGCATCATGGATCCCATTCATACTGTATTGAGACACAAACTGACCTGTAAACACAGCTTTCTTAAATGCTATACAGGACCTTTTTTCCGATCACAGCTTAAATATAAATTCTGCATTTTAAGGATATTGTTTATTATAGGTGTATTGTAAAATTTCTTTAGTGGCCTTTATAATTTATTGTTGGTAGAAAGATTGCTGATTTCCCAAGAAATACATGTACTTGGTATTGACAATTCTTAAATGGAAAATATTTAAGAAATGTTGGAAGGGCAGAGAATTATGTTGGTAATCAGAATATGATCACATTAATTAAGTTTATTTTTCATATTCGAAAATAAATAATCTTTATAATAAAAATTGAACAATAAGAAAAAGAAAATCTCTCATACTTGTATTCTATTAGATTGGTATTTTTAGATTAGAGATTATGTCGTAATTTGAACTAATTCTAAAATGTATTTAGATCTATTATCTATTTTTGTAATTGGGCTGCCCAATTTGGGCATACAGTGAAAACTTGAGTTTACCCTTTTCAATGCAAGACTTAGTTTTGTTGTCTGTTGGTGGAATGGGTTGAGAGAAAGGAAAAAAAGGTGATCAGCAATTTCCCATTTTCATTCAATATTTCCTGTGCAATAAAAAACATATTCTCTATTTTGATATCAATCATTTTGTTGTCTACAACTCCTTTACATATTGGAGCATATTTTTGGTTTTTCAGAAATGATTAAGAGTCATGTAAAGTACAGGCAGCTAATAGCTTATGCTTTTTGCTAAACCATTTCCTAAACAAGTCCTGGTTTTAACGTTTTCAACTGTTAAAGCTTAGGAAGACGTTGAAACAAAAGAAGAAAATGCTGATAACCAACATTTTCTCCTTTTGCCTCAATATTTTCCTTTCTATATTGTACGCAAATCTTATCTTTATCAACACATACTTTGTCTTCTTCGTCAGCTTTCATATAGGACCACCTAAGAATTGGTTGTTTGAGTAAGGGTTAATCATCCATTGTCATATTTAAAGATGTATTCAGTGATATCTTTAACAGATTCCTAAATTGCAAAATTTTGCATGTTCAAATTTGAAAGCCACTTCAGAGGACAAAATAGATGTTGATAAATATAAGATTTAGTATAATATAGCATGGATAATATTGTGGAAAAAGTAGAGAATGTTGGTCATCAGCATATTCTCCTTCTGTCTCAATGTTTCTGATTTGTTTTCATTGGATTCATATAACACAGAAGTTGTTTTTATATCTATGTTTCCTGGTATCAGCAGTAATAGGCTGTGGGCTCTGAAATGCATCGTCCAAGAATATACCTGTGGGTTGAGAGGTGCTGCTTAACCCATTTCCACACAATGACTCTTTTTGATTCCCCACAAGATAACAGCTCTGGAAAACATTGTGGAAATGAAGAAATTGTTTGTCACAAGCACTTTCTTCATTTGCCACAATATTTTCTACACAAAAAGATTAAAAAGTTTAAAATTTCATTCTGTTTAGGTTGTCGTCTGCAACATCTTTGAGTTTGGATGAGGTTCCCCTGCCTGTCCAAATTTCAAGTCAAAATTGTCCTCAATGTTCAAAATGGACCAGTCTTTAAAGTCGGTGATTATAAATGGGTAAAATATTTCTCTTAATTGCCATTTGCACCATGATTTGAGATCTGTACAAGGTACCCTCACACCATTTGAGAATACCATAAAACCATTTACACCCTACTTTAACCCATTACCGCATAGTGACTCTTTTTGACTCCTTACAAGATTATGGCTTTGGAAAACATTGTGGAAAATGAAGAGATTGCTTGTGACAAGCAATCTCTTCATTTCCCACAATATTTTCTATACAAAAAGACCAAAAAATGTAAAAGTTCATTCAATTTTAAATTGACGTCTGCAACATCTTTGAATTTCGGACTAGTCTAAAATTTTGTCGTTTGGTAATGGGTTAAATACAGTCTGGTCAGACTGTGTGGATACAAAGGCTGATCTGGATCCAGGTCTGTCTCGCATTGTGATAGTAGTCAGGGCATGAAATCAGAAAAGTTATCACATAAAGGCATTTTGTGAAGAAAGGGGTTTGAGATCAGTTCTATGGGTATTTTGGTATGCTGAATTGGAAATTCGATGTTGCCAAGCTGAAAAGTGGCATTTTTTCCACACTCAATTTCATAATCATGTATTTGTTATGTATTTCAATTATATTGAATAAACACATTTCTGACCCATCACGCTAAAAGGGACCTTATAGGAAGTGTGAAAAATATCGACCCTAGTCAGTCTGCGCAGTCCGCACAGCCAGACTAGGGCCGACACTTTTCACTTTTATGTAATTTTCGAAATCCGGAATATCATCCCTATCTTATCATATGTTCATTTTTCGCATACGGGATCTGATTGATCTGTGCTGAGTCTGACAAGTTTGGCAAAATTTGTATTTTTAGATTTCTGATAAGGTCCCTTTTAGCGTAACGGGTCACATTTACATCTCGTTGGTGGGAGATCAAATCCTCACAACTCCACCATTATGAAGTTGTATTAACCCATTACCAGACTGCAACATTTTGGGATGGTCCAAATTCAAAGATGATGCAGACGACAATTTCAAGTTAAGGAAATTTAAAATCTTTTGGTCTTTTTTTAGTAGAAAACATTGTGGGAAATGAAGAAATTGCTTGTCACAAGCAATTTCTTCATTTTCCACAATGTTTTCCAAAGCCATTTTCATTTGGGGAGTCAAAAATAGTCAATGTGTGGTAATGGGTTAAGAAGGGTTTGATCTCAAACTTACAAGTATTTTTCATTCCATCCTAAAGATATCATTTGTCATTCTATTCTATTGATAGATCTATCATTTTGTTGTTGCTTTTATTATTATTTACATCATTTACATTTTTGAATTTTTATTAATCAATTCTTTATATTATGATACATTATTGTTGTTTTCAATGAAATCCCAATATAGAACGATTTTATCCATCTAACTGTGACGTAATTTCGGACAAACAATAGTGATTTAGTTGGTGTTGTTATGAGATCTCGTAAATACGGCTTGAATCAAGTCGTATTTACGATATTTTATAATTACACCGACGGTTTATCAAAACATAACGGGTAACTAAGTCTATTTGTAGCACAAAATTCTTTGCTATTCCCAAATGTCCATTTAGCACCACATTTAAGAAGGTTTGAGCGCACGTAATTTCTTTGTCCTCGCTTTGTCTGTAGTCACTAATAAGGCTTATGAAAATATTGAGGCAAAAGAAGTACTTGAATTTTGTCTCAATATTTTCTAAGCTATATTTTGTACTTGGTACACAAATGTTCTCTTCAACATAAACAGTTTGTCCTCTGTAACAGGTTTCTAAATTGAGCAGTGTAAAATTTTGTAGTTCGAGAAAGGGTTAATCAAACGCTATGCGCACTTTCTGGATGCAGGTATAGCTCAATTGACATTTATAAATCTAGCAACATGTTAAGGTAGAATACCCGTAATGTGGCAATTTTGAGATTTATAAAACATCGGATCTTTCCGAGCGGTGTCGTCGTTACGTATCCGAACCTATTCGGGCGCGGTCGTAAAAAATGACTGGAAGGTTCCACCGCCGAATGTTTTGCGACGTCGCCCGAATAATTCCGATGTCGCATGGATCTCATTAGGGGTGGACTACCTTATGATGCTTCCATTGTTTAGGGAGATATCGTTAAGACGATAACGATTCCAGTGTCGGAGTCGCACGAGAACAGGCCTTATGCCTAGAACTAACATATGTGACCTGTCATGCTAAAAAGTGCCTAATACGAAGTCAATAAAACGGAATTTTGAGAAACGGTTCATACTAAGCAGACGTCAACTATATGTCGGACTTAAAATGAAAATGATTATAGTAAGTGATGGGGGCCCAAGTGATGGAAAAGTTAGGGGGAAAATCTA
This sequence comes from Fragum sueziense, assembly GCA_963680895.1. Taxonomy (NCBI): domain Eukaryota; kingdom Metazoa; phylum Mollusca; class Bivalvia; order Cardiida; family Cardiidae; genus Fragum; species Fragum sueziense. The sequence continues at coordinate 19,626,518 of OY804597.1, forward strand.
GACCCATAAATTACCTAAGAATGAAAAGTTTCGACCTTAGTCAGTCTGCGCAGGCTGACTAGCTTGGATATTTCGCAGAAGGTCCCTTCAGCGTGACGGGTGTCATGTATTGGCGATCAATTCTGTCTGTAACATCGCAGGTTGGAACGTAGACTTTGTCCGCCCTCGGAAACCACGGTGTTACCTCATACTCTTATTGTTACCTCATACTCATATCTATATCGACCACTCGGACAATTTATTTAATTTCCATCGTTAAAATACGACTGACCGTGTGTTGTTATTATGCCCCCTTTCGAAGAAAATGGGGGTATATTGTTTTGCAAGTGTCGGTCGGTCGGTCGGTCGGTCGGTCGGAAGGTCGGTCGGTCGGTCGGTCGGTCTGTCCGTAGACCAAACCTTGTCCGGAGCATAACTCAAAAAGTATTAAAGGTAGAGTCATGAAACTTCATAGGTGGATAGATCTCATTATGGAGAAGTGCAGTGCACAAGAACCGTAACTCTGCCGATCAAATTTTTTGAGTTATTGCCCTTTGTTGATTTTATAACTTGATTCTTGTCCGGAGCATAACTCAAAAAGTATGTAAGGTACAATCATGAAACTTTATAGGTGGATAGATCTCATTATGGAGAGGTGCAGTGCACAAGAACCGTAACTCTGCTGATCAAATTTTTTGAGTTATTGCCCTTTGTTGATTTTATAACTTGATTCTTGTCCGGAGCATAACTCAAAAACTATGTTAGGTAGAATCATGAAACTTTACAGGTGGATAGATCTGATTATGGAGAGGTGCAGTGCACAAGAACCGTTACTCTGCTGATCATATTTTTTGGGTTATTGCCCTTTGTTGATTTTCAAACTTGATTATTGTCCGGTGCATAACTCAAAAAGTATGTAAGGTAGAATCATGACACTTTACAGGTGGATAGATCTCATTATGGAGAGGTGCAGTGCACAAGAACAGTAACTCTGCCGATCAACTTTTGTGAGTTATTGCCCTTTGTTGATTTTATAACTTGATTCTTGTCCGGAGCACAACTCAAAAAATATGTAAGGTAGAATCATGAAACTTTACAGGTGAATAGATTTCATTATGGAGAGGTGCAGTGCACAAGAACCGTAACTCTGCCAATCAAATTCTTGGAGTTATTGCCCTTTGTTGATTTTTACACTTAATTCTTAACCTTGCCTATATCTCGTGTCCTTTTACACATACAGCCTTGATATCTCACACATAGATACCTCCTATCAACATCGTTCACATTTAACCATGACCTTGGACCTTGTGACCTTGACCTTGGAGTTTGACCTACTTTAAAAAAAATTAAACCTGACATATATCTCATGACCTTTTACAAATACAGCCTTGATATTTCACACATGGACACATCTTACCAAGACCTTTCACAATTGACCATGACCTTGGACTTTGTGACCTTGACCTTGGAGTTTGACCTACTTTTAAAAAAGCTTTAACCTGGCCGATATATCATGTCCATTTACACATACAGCCTTGATATTTGACACATGGAAACCTCCGACTTAGACCTATCACATAGGACTATGACCTTGGACCTTGTGACCTTGACCTTGGAGTTTGACCTACTTTTTAAAGAAAAAATAAACTGGGCCTATATCTTATGTGCTACTACACATACAGCCTTGGTATTTCACACATGGACACATTTTACCAAGACCTTTCACATTTGACCATGACCTTGGACCTTGTGACCTTGACCTTGGACTTTGACCTACTTTAAAAAGAACTTTAACTTAGCCGATATATCATGTCCTTTTACACATACAGCCTTGATATTTGACACATGGACACCTACGACCAAGGCCTTTCACATTTGACCATGACCTTGGACCTTGTGACCTTGACCTTGGTGTTTGACCTACTTTTATAATACATTAACCTGGCCTATATTTCATGTCATTTTACATATACAGCCTTGATATTTCACACATGGTCACTTCCAACCAAGATATTTCACTTTGACCATGACCTTGGACCTTGACCTTGGAGTTTGACCTACTTTTAGAAATTTCTAACCTAGCCTTTATCTTATGTCCTATTACACCTACAGCCTTGATATTTCACACATAGACACCTCCTACCAAGACCTTTCACATTTGACCATGACCTTGAATATTGCAACCGTGACCTTGGAGTTTGACCTACTTTTAAAAAGACTGAAACCAGGCATACATATCATGTCCTTTTACACCTACAGCCTTGATATTTCACATATGGACACCTCCAACCAAGACCTTTCACATTTGACCATGACCTTGACCTTGGCATTTGGCCTACTTTTAAAAACTTTAACCTGGCCTATGTTTCATTTTACTTTTACATATACAGCTTTAATATTTCACACATACACACATCCTACCAAGACCTTTCATATTTGACCATGACCTTGGACCTTGTTAACTTGACCTTGGACTTTGACCTACATCAAATGTAGGCCCTTGAGGGGGCATATATGTTTTACAAACATCTCTTGTTTAATATTTGGTTCACACTATTCTTGGTGTTGATATGACGTAGCCTATCAGGAGCGTTGTCTGCGCACGTCATATACTACGAAGATGATGAAGATGAAGTTTTCATAATTAAATTTGGAATATGCCAGCCTATATCAGATGATAACAATATCAGGAGACCTTGGTTCCAAGGATGGTAGTTGTCGATATTTCTACATTTGATCACATGTCCTAAGTACAGTATACACTAACAATAAACTCAGAACTACGTTTAACGTTGAACGTCTGTATGTAGAAGCCGTGTTACAGTAGTTTGAACTACATATACATCGTGTATGTGAGCCTGTGTCGTAGTTTTGTATAGTACATCCATCTGGTATCTTCTCTTCTGTACAATAACGAGTAAATGTTGTCGCTGAAATGAGAAAATTATGATTATTAACAGTAGTTAGAACTACAAATACACCGTGTATGTGACCCTGTATCGTAGTTTTGTATAGTACATCCATCTGGTATCTTCTCTTCCGTGCAATAACGAGTAAACGTTGTTGCTCAAAAGTAGAAAATCACGATTACAAATGCATTTTTGGATTGCAAGAAGATATGACCCTTATAACTACGTCTATATAACTTGCTGCCGCTATTCAAGTGTCCTTATAACGCATATAGGGCCTACACATAGGCACGTGTGCAGCTGAACCTCATATGCCACAAGTGCAGTGTACGAATCGATTTTGTTTAGATTCAACAAGACAGTGTGCACAGATTGGGGTTGGAAAATGCGCCTTTAATGTAATATTTTAATAACATCTCGTTTTAATTCGTAAAATCGTAAAAACAACTCGATGCTTAAGTTGACACTATCTTTCAGACTGGGATTTACACTTCACATGACAGATTTTATTGGGAATAATTATAGTTCACGAATGCTAGTTCGTCCCAAACAAAGGTCAATGTCTGCGATCGAAGACCCCGCTTTCTTGACAATAATCTTACTGACTCACCTTGTTTATAATGATTGTCACTTTTTACACAGCTTCCCTTGCAGTTAATGACTGGTACTCCCTTTGGCTCGAAATCATCCGCACAAGCATCCCCTTTCTTGCCTTCACAAGCGTAACATTTTATCTGAAGCTGACAGAGGCCTGTGAAAATTGTTATAAAAGTCAGGGAAATTCATATGATATTGAGTTATTTTAAAAACTGAATACGCTTTGTCAATCTTTTGCCTAACAAGAACCGGGCTTTTGAAAGAAAAAAAAACATGAAAATGCTGATGACCAGCATCTTCTATCCCCCCGCCTGCCCCTAATTCTTTCCATGATAATATGTTGACCTTATAAAATGATGTTTTTCGTAACGTCAACTAATAGTAGGCCCCTATACTTAAGACTATTCAGATGATGGGAAGACATGTCATGTTTACAAAGAATTGTCTTTTGGGGTCTGATTGTGGTCTTTGTTATTATTATTTAATTTTCATTATCTGTAAAACTTTATAAAAGAAATTTGCAGAAACTGAACAGTATTGGTGTGCGATCAGATTTTCTGAAGAAACCATGGGTAGTCCATTTAGCAATACACCGCCAGCTACTGAAATAGCTTAACCCATTACCACACAGTGATGCCTTTTGACTCCCCACAAGATAAACTCCCCACAAGATAAAGAAAACATTGTGGAAAATGAAGAAATTGCTTGTGGCAAGCAATCTTTTCATTTCCCACAATGTTTTCTATACAAAATGACCAAAAATGTAAAATTGTATTCACTTGAATTTTTCGTCTGCAACATCTTTGAATTTGGACTAGTTTGAAATTTCGTCGTCTGGTAATAGCTTAACCCATTACCAGACGGCAGAATTTTAGACTGCAAAGATGTTTCAGACGACAATTTGAAAATGAACGAAATTGACATTTTTTTGTATTCTTGTGTAGAAAACATTGTGGGAAACAAAGAAATTGCTTGTTACATGCAATTTCTTCATTCTTCACAATGTTATCCAAAACCTTTTCTTGTGAATGCGTCAAAAAGCTTCATTATGTGTTAATGGATTAAAATATGAATATAAAACTTACCATGCTCAAAAGTGGTTAAGAAAATTAAAACACAGAAAAATCCCTCGCACAGAAGGTTGACCATACTTTATTCAGGGCAAGAATGCACAAACTCGATGACAAAAATACAACTTAATCACGTAAGATGAAAGAGCAACAACTAACGAGACCAATTTTCTCTTAATTAATGACAACGCTGCTGAGTAGGTTTTTGGCCCACCCCCTTTTTGAGATGATAATCATTTACTTTCTTTATTTGAATGTCCTAAAATACATCTGTCATCTATTTAGAATTTCCCGAGGTGGTTCAAATGCAATAGCTCGAACTATAGTCCGAATCGAAGTCGACCAAAGTAGTATTCTGTTGTCCAAAATAAAGTTTACGAGGCTAATTTAACAGTAAATACTCGTCCTTGAAAACAACAGATACAGAAATAATTATGTACTTTTGTATGATACATTTTGTGCAAACAAGTTAAGACAAACACTCTTTTTTCATTTTGGTAGGTTAATGTTTAGAAACAAATGGTGGAAACTGTTATGGTGTTTCGACGTTAGGCCAAATTAATCTCTTCATGTCTAACAACAGATTAACCATTTTCCAAATAATTCCGCTTTGGATATCACATAGCTGCGATATCGTAGCCACAAACTTGGTGATAGGTTTTGGTTTGCGAAAGCCAACCCAAGAAGATTAAAAAATGTTTCGGTTACATTAGAAGTCACTACTGTTTGTGCAGAGGTCATCGACCTTACTAAATGACCGCCATTGTTGATTATGTGAGAGTGCATGACATACAAAATGTGAATATAGTTTTAGGGAACGCCAGTAATTCGTTTCATAGGTTACTGGTACCATTCAATTTAGATTTTCTAATTGAGCCGGTAATGTCGCCTGAAGCCCGTGGGCCAGTCGGAAGAAGTGTCATCAGCGACGGGAATAAGCTTATTTCCACCAAGACCCCCCTACATACACACACACACACACAACAACCACCGGAAGTCGTCCTTTGATGACTCAATTATGGCCAATCACCGTTCGTTGCCATTGAACGTGGGGTGCTTTGCTCGAAATTGGGTTAGAGCCTCGGTCTGGCATAAAGAAACCGGCTGATGTGTTGCTATTTTTAGTAACAAATTGGAACCGTGTCTCTGTGTATACAATGTTAATTTCCCATAAACCAATCGTTTGCCACCGGAAGCGGCTCATAGGTACGGACTATTAAAACGATAATTGAAAGGGGTCAATTCATCTATAGAGATTACGTTATACTCTATGTAGCAGTAGTGAGTATTTCTCTGGAGGCTTAGCGCTGCTTCTCTGCGCCGCATGTTAGCAAATGCTTGTAATAAAGTTTAAGGCTAAAATGAGCAAACGGAATACAATTTTCCATTGTCCTACATTCATTTTGCCAAAAACTGAGCTCGTGACACATGGTTTATTTCTTAGCTGAAAAAACTAGGGTTTAAGGCCAGTTACGACATGTCCATTAATATTGCAAGTAGTAAACAACCACCGCCTTTCACAATCAGGGCAATAAACAAGAGCTACCAGCGGCCGTGTGCACCACACACTGTTCCGTTATTACATGCATAGAAAAAAGATGCGTACTTGTACAACTTTACAACTTCCAGTTCGAAATGCCTAAATGTTTGCAGATTCTAAGGGACTTAACATAATATTATTTTCACAAATTTCTGGTCTAATCGGGACGTGAAAATAATGTATGCACGGAGACATGGAAACTTGCATACCGAAGCCTTGTGTGGACGCCCTGAATAGCTTCCACTTTCATATTTAATCATTTCGCAAACAAAACCTGGCTTTGACCCCCCCCCCCCCCCCCCCCCTTTAGAATAGGATTATGAAACATTGAGACAAAAGACGAAAATGCTGACAACCAGCATTTTCTCCTTCTTTTTCAATATTTTCTGTGCTATATTGTACACGAATCATATCCGCTTGCACATACATTTTGTTGTCATAGGCAGCTTAACCAATTACCAAACGACAAAATTTTGGAATAGTCCAATTTGAAAGAAGTTGCAGACGACATTTCAACGTGATGAAATTTCAAAATTTTATAGCTTTTTGGGTAGAAAACATTGTGGGAAATGTAGAAATTGCTTGTCACAAGCAATCTCTTCATTTTCCACAATGTTTTGCAAAGCCATTATATTGTGGGGAGTCAAAAGGAGTCACTGTTTGGTAATGGGTTAAAGCAAGATCATTTTGTTGTATTGAAAAACAGTTTTTAATGCGAGACGGAACGGAAGTGATATTCGTAAATCTGGTTTTCATCTTTTTCCCAAACAACAAAATATGTGGCTTATATACAATGTAAAAGATGAAAAAGACTGCATAACAGAGGTAACTAAATGTGAAAATACGTAAGCTATAGCATGGAACACATTGAAAGATAATTAGTGATGTTTTTCGCCATTTTCTTCTTTCCTTCGTTGCTTTCAAAAGCATTCTCGATTAAAGCATTTCCCAAATAAGACCTGAATTTGACATCCCCATAAGAAAAAATAAGAAAAAATCCTAAGAAAACACAGATACAAAAGGAGACAAATACTGATATCACAAGCATTGCTCATTTGTCCCAAAAAATAATGTTCTTTGCTTTATTGTACACTGATGATTTCGCTTACAAGCATTGTCTATGAATGCGTACATGTATTTCGAAAAAAAATTATCATGAGTACAATTCTTTATAGATTTCCATAAACGAGTTTCCTTCAACACATCAATTTCTCTGAATATTATGTGTCATATATCATACACAAACCATTTCTTTGGCCATTTCGTAATCCGCAGTATTTCAAATTGGAGAGAGTTCAGTCTTGTTCGGTAAAGGGTTAACCCTTGTCACACTGACCCCCTTGTTTCATCAGTTTTTGCCGTCAGCATGGAAGCTTAGTCACAATAAACATGATCTGACCTTATTCTATACCGCGTTCTTGTTTGAATTACCGTCTGGTCGTTTTATTAAAAAAAAAAGAAAAAAAAAAAGAATGGAGAGAAATGAGACAAAAGAAGGTAATACTGATAATAAGCAGCATTTCCACGTGGTATGTTTTGTCATAATGTGTAATGTATCTACCTTGGTTGACATTGGAGAGCCTTACAGCTAGACAGACAGCAAGCATGATTTCTATACAAGGCCCTAAACCTTTGTTTGCGTGGGTATAACAATTGGATTGAATTGAGTTTTACGTCACACTCAACTACTAAGGTCACATGGAGACGGGGCTTCGGTTTAACCCTCTCCCAAACAAGACCTGGTTTTGACGTCCCTTATAGAAATGGCTTGGGAAAACATTGAGACAAAAGAAGAAACTGCTGATAACCTTTCAACTCCCCGCCTAAAAAGAATATCAAGAAATAGAATTACATAGACAAACGTGAATCAGTAAAATATATATTCATCAATTATTTATAATGTTAACAATCAATTATACGGCAACAATAAATAAATATTTGTGACATGTGAAGCACAATGAGTATAGAGCATGCTCTTTTCGCACAATGATTCAGGCTGTGTTTTATATAGAGTCGAGCGGGGCTACAGATAAGAGGGGGTGATGGCTTCTCAAAATGCAATATTTCATTTATTGTCCATCCAACCTTATGTTATGGGTACTCGTTTGAATCATCTTATTGAGAAAATCGAAATGAGTACCCACAAAATAGGGTTTGGATTTGAATTACAATTTTAGAATGCCTTTACCCCCTAATCTGTTGCTCAGGCTAAGATCTAGAAAATGACCTTAATGGCATTTCAGAATTTACTGTTTCCAGATCAGCATTTACTGGAGTGCGGTCTGATCAAGAACCATGCTGCCATCATACAGATGCTAAAGTCATGATGAAGCTATTAGAGAAGTGAGAGAACAATATAGATCTTGATCAGACTGTGTGTATGCAGTATGATCTGAATCCCATTTGAAACACCACAGACAATTCTGTTAAATCATACCTTGGATGCAAGTCGTAGAACTACTTTCAGACTATGAATAGAATAGTACAACAGTTCAAAACGTTCGTCTGTGACTTATGTCAACAATGAAGCGAAAATTATACTGAAATGCATTGCTTGCAGTTCCAGTGTCCTTTCAGAATGATTACAACCTGCAAGTCACGCAAGTTGCCATGATTGTTCATTTGGATGACCTCGAAAACTGCTTTATGAAGCGTAGCTACTTCTGGCTAAGAAACACGATTTTTTTTAACATTTCTTCATACACATACTTCCGAGTTGATGATTCGATCTTTGATGGAATTATCCGAGGTGTTCCAAATGATCTGAATCCATGTTTAGTTGGTCTCAAATGCCATAAAAGTCCCTTTTCCAGATCCTAGCTCGTGTAAATTGATCCAAACTTGTACGTCACCACTTCTCAACCATTTCTTAACGCTTTCCCAAACAAGACCTGGTTTTGACGTCCTTGATATCAATGGTTTTGGGAAAACATTGAGACAAAAGAAGAAACTGCTGATGCCAGCAGTTTCTCCTTTTGCCTCAATGTTTTCTATGCTTTATTTTACACAAATCCAGTCTTTTTCGACATCTATTTTGATGACTGCATTAGCTTTTGAAATGAATTACCCTAATATTTTTCTGTTTGGGAAAGCAACAACAATTTCAGGCTGGAGTACATTGAAAAGAGTTGCAGGCAACAAAATACTGAATGTACTGTAATCATAATCATATATTTTAGCACACAAATATTGAGGGTAAAGGAGTTGTTGGTCTTCGAAAATTCCTATTCTTCTTTCACAATGTTTTTTAAACCTTTTTCTGGTAGAGACAACTAAAACCAGTGTTGTTTGTAAAATTTTTCAAAGCAAAGTAAAAAATGTTTTTGACCTGTGAACTGCTGTTTTTCTGATCTAAACATACATTGATGATAATGATATGAGCTAAAGTGCATTAAATGGAGAGCAAATTATTTGTTTGATCATTAATAAATAGTATATTACCTTAGATATTAGCTTATACATTGCAATTACTTTAAAATTGTTTTGAAATAAATAGGAAAAATAAACTTTTTCACTCTATTTCTTTTAATTAGATTTATTTATAATTTTTTGCCTGTGAAAGCTTGTAAAGTTTTGTACAACATTTAGATTTTCCTTTCTAGAAAAAATGGGTATTGAAGCACAATATGGCAACAAATCTCTTGGAAAACATTAAATAACTTATATGTAAACGATGATCAAAGACAACTCACAAAAATTTTTGCACCTGTAATCGTTAACCCATTCCGAAACACAAAATTTGGACTGTTCCAATCAGAAAGCTGTAGCAGACGAAACATAGCATGTTAATAAGGATAGATCTATGATTTCTGTATGAAATAGCATAAAAAATATTGAGACAAAAGAGGAAAATGCTAGTAACCAGCACTTTACTTCTTTTGTCTAAATGTTTTTCAAAGCTTTTAATATCAGGGACACTAACACCAGTTCTACTTTTGGAAAGGGCAAACCTGCTTGCACTTCAGCATCATATTGGAAATAACTTTACAAAATATTATGAAACGTAGAAATTATCCCCCAACAAAATGTGGGAAATTGTGTTTGACATAGTATGGAAAGCAATGACAGAGTATGGAAAGCAATGACAGAGGAGAAAATGCCGTCTCCTTTCCTTGCATGGTTTTCCAAACCTACGTCTAATAGACATATTAACCCAATACCACACAGTGATGCTTTTTGACTCCCCAAAAGTAAAAGGCTTTGGAAAACATTGTGGAAAATAAAGAAATTGCTTGTCAAGAGCAATTTCTTCATTTCCCACATTTTTTCTTAACAAAAGCTTCATTAACTTGATACTATTGTCTGCAACACCTTTGAGTTTGAACAAGTCTGAAATTTTGCCATCTGGTTGTGGGTTAAGTTTATGACAAGTTTATTCCCAATCATCTTCATCCGCCTCCTCCTCTGCTATGGCCTCAGATTTTGGTGGAGCAGGAATCATGGACGATATTTTATCCATGGCCGATCCCCCGCCACTAGCACTGCTTGATTCACTCTTCTCCGCATCATTTGGCTTATTAGCACCAGATATACCTTTACGTCGCATGGACAATTTGGCAAACAAGTCTCCCATCAAATCACCGCCGCCCCCTCCGGACGATGCCTTACTTGTTTTCTCCTCTTTCTCTTTCTTCTCCTTTTTCCTTTCTTCTTTTGTTCTGTTTAATTTAGCCTTACCAGCTCCACCAGCTTTCCGTATAGCATCCATGAGACTAGCACGTCCATCGCTGTTAACTTCCGCAGGAGCACCATCTGGTGGCGGGGGTGGGGGACCAGCATCAGGGGGTGGGGGAGGGGGAGCAGGGGCCCCTGCTGGGGGTGGAGGCGGTGGTGGGGGTGGGGCACCAGTCGGGGGTGGGGGTGGTGGAGGAGGGGCGCCCGGAGGGGGAGGTGGTGGTGCCTCACTAGGACCAGGAGGGGGAGGAGGAGGGGGTCCACCTGATGGTGCCCCTGTGTCGGCTGTCGGGCCTCCAGGTAGTGTGTCAGCTTCTGATAGCACTGAGGGCAGTTCTGGAATGTTGCTTCCCATCACAGACGGGGCTATAGAAGAGCCTAGATCTGCACTGTATGCTACGTCATCAGCAACACCTGAAGATAAATACAATAGATCAAGAAATGTAGCATCATGGTCTCCATCCATCAACATTTTAAAACCTGTATTCCAATTTTAAATGATCTTACAAGCAATTTGATTGGGCGAGACATATCAAGGGGTTTCCCTTCACATAAGAATTTGGAGGTCATTCTGACCCCATTGCCTTCAAAGTTTTCCAAATTTGAGGGCTAAATTCTATAAAAGCCTCAAGACTCAAGTAAAATCTGGAATTTAAAACCTACATTATTGACCCTTTCCCAAACAACAAAATTTTAGGGTGGTCAAATTAAACAAGAGGACCATGATGGTCCTATATCGCTCACCTGAACCAAAATGATATGAGCAACATTTTTGTTCAATTCAATAAATATTAATGACTTTAAGACTGAAAACGAACTTATGGTCAATAACGTTGTGAAAATCGAGCTCATCCAAGATCTTATGGTGCTCAACATTGTGTCCAAGATTTGTCTTGTTTGATAAATAATTGTAGATTCTGGAGTACATAACTCTCAACTTTTTTTATCAGATCAGACTGAAAACCAAACTCATCCCAGAACTTATGATCCCCAACATTGTGTCCAAGTTTTGTCTTAATTGATCAATAATTGTAGATTCTAGAGTATAAACAAGGTCGAAAACAGTCGAAAACGGCAATTTTATCAAATTGAAGGGCACATAACTCTAGACTTTGTGGTAAGATCAGGCTGAAATTCAAACTCACCCGAGATCTTATGATACCCAACATTGTGTCCAAGATTTGTCTTGATTGGTCAATAATTGTAGATTCTAGAGTGTTAACAAGTTCGAAAAAAGCCGAAAACAGCAATTTTGTCTAATTCAAGGGCACATAACTCTCGACTTTTTAATCAGATGGGACTGAAAATCAAACTCATCCAAGATCTTATGATCTCAAACATTGTGTCCAAGTTTTGTCTTAATTGATAAATAATTGCAGATTCTAGAGTGTAAACTATGTCAAAAACAGCCGAAAATGGCAATTTTATCAAATTAAAGGGCACATAACTCTCATTTTTCTGGTCAGATCCGACTGAAAATCAAACTCATTTGAGATCTTATGGTCTCCAATATTGTGTCCAAAATTTGTCTTGATTGGGAAAAAATTGTAGATTGTAGAGTGTAAATAAGGTTGAAAACAGTCAAAAACAGCAATTTTATCAAATTCAAGGGCACATAACTCTCGACTTTGTGGTAAGATCAGGCTGAAATTCAAAGTCATCCGAGATCTCATGGTTCCAAACATTGTGTCCAAGTTTTGTCTTGATTGATGAATAATTGTAGATTCTAGAGAGTAAACAAGGTCAAAAACAGCCGAAAATGACAATTTTGTCAAATTCAAGGGCACATAACTCTCGTCTTTCTGGTCAGATCAGACTGAAAATCGAACTCATCTGAGATCTTATAGTCTGCAACATTATGTCCAAGATTTGTCTTGATTGATCAATAATTGTAGATGCTAGAGTGTAAACAATGTCAAAACTAGGTATTTTTGGCATTCAAGGGCAGATAACTCCTGACTTTCTGGTTCGATCTGACCCATAATCGAACTCATCCGAGATCTTATGGCCATACATGTTTTGACCAAGTTTGGTCAAGATTGGCTTATATTTGTAGATGCTAGAGTGTAAACACGAAATTGTGGACGGACGGACGGACAGACAGACGGACAGACAGACAGACAGACAGACAGACGGACGACGGACAAAAAGTGATCACAATAGCTCACCTTGAGCACTTTGTGCTCAGGTGAGCTAAAAACAGCTGCAGATGGTATGCCTCATTTACGGATGGTAATAAAGATTGGAATTGTGAATCATTTATTCAAGAAAATAATATTTGAATAAATGATTCACAATATTTAATATTGAGGCAAAAGGAGCAGTTTCTTCTTTTGTTTCAATTTTTTCCCAAGCCTTTTCTATCAGAGACGTCAAAACCAGGTCTTGTTTGGGAAAGGGTTAACAACCCTCATGCAAAATTCTAAGGGGTCATTTGTTTTGAAATTGTGACAACTAGAATATCACTGAAAGTGATCATACCCCCCAAAAGCGCTGTGTTTGTGCATTTTGACATTTCGTATAGACTGAAAACTGATAAATTGAATGAGAAAAGTTTTCAAGTATATGAACATTGTATCCTAAATATTTCATAAAATGAGTTTAACAATTTAAACAAGAAAGTTCACTCAAGGGCCATAACTCTATGAAAAATCAATGGGCAGAGACCAAAAATATAATATGCACATTTCCACTTGGTAATGAGTTAACATGTGAAGTTTGAGCAAAATTGATTTGGTAGTTTATGAGATAAAGAGTGGACAAAAAACAAACTTATCAACACATGCTGATGTTGCGAAATATGACAATTTTCAACAAAGGGCCTAAACTCAGTCAATAATCCATGAAGCATAACCAAAATTTTATATGCACATATTAAAGAGCTACTTAGCATAACTGTTAAGTTTTTTTAAAATCCATCCAATAATCACAGAGAAATTGAGTGGACAAGAAAATTCCTTCAAGGGCCATAACTCTGTGAAAAATCATTGGACCGTGACCATAAACGATTAGGCACATCCCCATTAGGTATTAGGTTATCATGTGAAGTTTGAATAAAATTGGTCAAGTAGCTAATGAGAAATGGAGTGGACAAAAATTCAAAAACCGATCAACACAAGTTAACATTGCGAAAAATGCCATTTTTCAACAAAGGGCCATACCTCAATTAAAAATCAATGAACCATAACCAGAATTTAATATGCACATATTTGAGAGTTACTGAGCATAACTGTAAAGTTTTTTTGAAATCCATCCATTAATTACCGAGAAATTGAGCGGACAAGAAAATTCACTCAAGGGCCATAACTCTGTGAAAAATCATTGGACCATGACCAAAATATAACATGCACATCTCCACTTAGTCATAAAATCACATGTGAAGTTTGAATAAAATTGGACCAATAGTTTAGGAGAAATAGAGTGGACAAAATATCAACAAACCAATCTGAATCAACACATGTTAACATTGCAAAAAATGCCATTTTTCAACAAAGGGCCATCATTCAGTCAAAAATCAATGAACCGTAATCAAAATTTGATATGTACATATTTGAGAGCTATTGAGCATAACTGTAAAGTTTTTTTGAAATCCATCCATTAGTTACAAAGAAATTGAGAGGACAAGAAAATTCACTCAAGGGCCATAACTCTGTGAAAAATCAATGGACTGTGACCAAAATATAACATGCACATCTCCACTTAGTAATGAGCTCACATGTGAAGTTTGAGTAAAATTTGACCAGTAGTTTAGGAGAAATAGAGTGGTCAAAAAAGCTACAGACCAACGGACAAGCTGACTCCTATATACCCCCCAAATTGAATTTGGGGGGTATAATGATCCGTAATTTGTAATATCATGGTAAATCCTGCATATTTCTCCGTCAATCAGATTAATCGAATTTAACTTAGTTTGTTTATAACATAGTAGTTCTTTCAAGTGTTTAACAAATACAGATCACAAGGCGCTTTACAAACGGTATCTGGTCAACTTCAATGAGGATTTTCTCTAACTTTCGCTATGAAGAATGTTGAAACATTCTTGAATGTAAGAATTGGATGAAAATTGAAATTTAATTTGTAAATAAAAGACACATGAAATTCTTCAACCCATAAAGTGACGTCTTTTGACTCCTTACATAAGGCTTTGGAAAACATAGTGGAAAATGCAGAAATTGTGTGACAAGCAATTTCTTCATTTCCCAAAATGTTTTCCAAATTAAATTCACGAGGGGATGTCAAAAAGCGCTTTTGTGTGGAAAGGGTCAAGATTACAATTTAGAATAGTCTACAAACCTAGCAGATTAGGCAGGGCTATTGGCACATCAAGTTCGGGGACCTCCCCTATCCCAGGCACATAGAAGTAGTTTTCTGTCTGTTGTCGCTCCATTTCCTCGCTTGATTTGATTGTGTTTGCAGACGACAATTTTAATGTGGTGAAAGTCTGAAAATCTTAACATTTTGGGTTACAAAACATTGTGGATAATTAAGAAATTGCTTTTTACAAGCAATTTCTTCATTTTCCACAATGTTTTCTAAAACAAATTAATGAGGGGACGTCAAAAAGCGACTTTGTGTGTGAATGAATTAAGATTACAATTTAGAATAGTCTACAAACCTAGCAGATTAGGCAGGGCTATTGGCACATCAAGTTCAGGGACCTCCCCTATCCCAGGCACATAGAAGTAGTTTTCTGTCTGTTGTCGCTCCATTTCCTCGCTTGATTTGATTGTGTTTGCATACGACAATTTTAATGTGGTGAAAGTCTGAAAATCTTTACATTTTGGGTTACAAAACATTGTGGATAATTAAGAAATTGCTTTTTACAAGCAATTTCTTCATTTTCCACAATGTTTTCTAAAACAAATTAATGAGGGGACGTCAAAAAGTGACTTTGTGTGTGAATGAATTAAGATTACAATTTAGAATAGTCTGCAAACCTAGCAGATTAGGCAGGGCTATTGGCACATCAAGTTCAGGGACCTCCCCTATCCCAGGCACATAGAAGTAGTTTTCCGTCTGTTGTCGCTCCATTTCCTCGCTTGTCTTGATTGTGTTTGCAGACGACAATTTTAATGTGGTGAAAGTCTGAAAATCTTTACATTTTGGGTTACAAAACATTGTGGATAATTAAGAAATTGCTTTTTACAAGCAATTTCTTCATTTTCCACAATGTTTTCTAAAACAAATTAATGAGGGGACGTCAAAAAGCGACTTTGTGTGTGAATGAATTAAGATTACAATTTAGAATAGTCTACAAACCTAGCAGATTAGGCAGGGCTATTGGCACATCAAGTTCAGGGACCTCCCCTATCCCTGGCACATAGAAGTAGTTTTCTGTCTGTTGTCGCTCCATTTCCTCGCTTGTCTTGATTGTGTTTGCAGACGACAATTTTAATGTGGTGAAAGTCTGAAAATCTTAACATTTTGGGTTACAAAACATTGTGGATAATTAAGAAATTGCTTTTTACAAGCAATTTCTTCATTTTCCACAATGTTTTCTAAAACAAATTAATGAGGGGACGTCAAAAAGCGACTTTGTGTGTGAATGAATTAAGATTACAATTTAGAATAGTCTGCAAACCTAGCAGATTAGGCAGGGCTATTGGCACATCAAGTTCAGGGACCTCCCCTATCCCAGGCACATAGAAGTAGTTTTCTGTCTGTTGTCGCTCCATTTCCTCGCTTGATTTGATTGTGTTTGCAGACGACAATTTTAATGTGGTGAAAGTCTGAAAATCTTTACATTTTGGGTTAAAAAACATTGTGGATAATTAAGAAATTGCTTTTTACAAGCAATTTCTTCATTTTCCACAATGTTTTCTAAAACAAATTAATGAGGGGACGTCAAAAAGCGACTTTGTGTGTGAATGAATTAAGATTACAATTTAGAATAGTCTACAAACCTAGCAGATTAGGCAGGGCTATTGGCACATCAAGTTCAGGGACCTCCCCTATCCCAGGCACATAGAAGTAGTTTTCCGTCTGTTGTCGCTCCAGTTCCTCGCTTGTCTTGATTGTGTTTGGAGCCTCCGCCATACCCGCATCTTCCTCGTCAAGGGCTGTGCGAGTTTTACTCTTCACACCCAGCGGATCAAACATCACATACTTTCTATACCTGTTGGAAAAAATATTCCAAAATTGTGTCATTCAAATATTAGATTTTTCGATGCTCTTGCGTGCAAAAAAAAGAAAGTGAAACGAGAATGCCTCAATTATGCTAGATTGTATGTTAGATCGATCTGTTCGAAGGAATTAAAAACAATTTGGAAAATACTAATTTACTAACAAAACAGCCAATACAAATACATGATCCAAGAAATTGCATGCTCAATATGACATATCCTTTTACGTGCTTTTGACTTAAGTTTTCAAAATTAAAATCTTTTGCAATGAATTGATAGTAATATTGTCAAATTCCAACAAAGAATAGTCAGTATAACATCTTTCTCAGAGAATGACTCTTAACCCATTACCACACAGTGACACTTTTTGACTCCTCACAAGATATAGGCTTTGGAAAACATTGTGGAAAATGAAGAATTTGCTTGTGACAAGCAATTTCTTCATTCCCCACAATATTTTCTACCCCAAGAGACCAACAAATTGTAATTTTCTTGCATTTAAAATTGTTGTCTGCAATATCTTTGAATTTGGACCGCCCTAAAATGTTGTCGTTTTGGAAAGGGTTAATTAATGTCAGCAGACAGAGCTAAAGATAAGAGGAAAGTATGGTTCTTTTTGTTGACCCTTTACCAAACAGCAAAGATTTGGACTGATCCAAATTCAAAGATGTTGCAGACGACAAATTAAAAAGAAAGAAATCTGACATTTTTGGTCGTTCTGAGTTGAAAACATTGTAGGAAATGAAGAAATTGCTTGTCAAAAGCAATTTCTTCATTTCCCATAGTGTTTTCTAAAGCCATAATCTTGTAGGTTTGAGTTTGAGTTTATTGGGGTTTTACGCCGTTTTCAACTACCAGGGTCATATCGCGGCGGCTGGAGCACCTACCCATGGATTCCTGTTGTTTCTCAAACCAGTACTACCATAACACCCTTATCGAGCCTCCAGCTGCTCGCCCACTTAGGTTAACGATTTCAAACCCATTGGTGGGTGACAATTTTGTCAGAAAGGGTATTAGTCGCGGCCAGGTATCGAACCCGGGACCAGGGATGGGGTAATTAGTAATGTGTAATTAGCATTACATGTAATTAATTACTTAATTACAGTAATTGAATGTAATGTGTAATTGAGCCAAAATTCAATTGCATGTAATTGAAATGTAATTAATTACATTGCAAAATTGATGTAATTATCAATTACATTTTCAATTACTTCAATTACTTTTTGTTTTTTGAGGTTGTAAAATTGGATTGTGAATACTAGTTAACTGTATTATGGATATTGATAACAACCTCCTGCTTTTCCTCACTACATAATATGATTATTATATCACCTAGAAAATGGATTAGTCATTTCATTTAAAATCTGTGGTTAGATATTTTTCAAACTAGAAAGACCTGAAGGTCTTGAGTCGCTCCACAGGCCTGAATTTCTTTTAATATCAAATCCAAGTTTTGACTAGATTTTTGAATACTTGTAGTTCTTACAGCAAAAACAAAGTCAAAAGCAGCAATCATGTGGTCAATGCAAAAAGAAAGTAATTGATTGACTACTATTTTAGGGATGTTAAAGCGATAATAAAATTGAAAACTGTGATTTTGCCGAATTCAAGGACACATAATTCAGTATGTATATTTCTCGTATGAGGGTCAGATGCGCTACCAACCATTATCTTGTAGGGAGTCAAAAGGAGTCATTGTGGTAACAAGTTAATCAAACCATATGTTGTTGGTACTTATCAACGTTCTTTTCACTCGTTCCAACAAATACCACAAACTTAGAATTCCTTTACCACTTATCAGTTGCACTGAGAGGAGGGCTAAAGTCTCAATCAGAACAAAAGATAAGAGGGGGTGATGACATTCTAACTTTGCTATTTCAATTCCAAACCCTTTGTAGTGGGTACACAATGAGACGATTCCAATAAGTACCCACAACATAGGATTTGATGAACAATAAATGAAATGTTGCATTTTGAAAAGCCTTCAATCTCCCTTATCCGCAGCACTGTCAATACTTACGGGTTTTCTGTAGTATTGAACAGCAACAGCGAACTGACTGACGGTATAGTTTTGGGCAAACCTCCAAGGCCTTCTTCCTTTGTTCCATCCGCTTTTTTCTTTTTGTTTTGTTTGACACTATAATATTGCAGTTTGTCTCTGAGAACATTGTCATCCACACTGCGATGTCTTGATTGCACATGATAATTTGGTCGTTTTACAGTCGTAGAACTCTCGTTAGGAAACACAGTCTGATAAATGTCGAGAAATTCATTTGCTGGATATTTTGACGTTGCAAACACTTTTGTGGCTTTCTTGCTTCCTTTAATCTTCTCAATTCTTGCTTGTGAATTATTCACGTGTTCATTCAACTTTTGAAGTCTCGCTTTGTTGTCCTCCACTTTGGAATGAATTCTCGTGAAGACCTCATTAGCTATTTTGTCCAGATATTCAAGTGAGTCAACAATCTGGTGGACCGTCTCATCCCGTCTCAGGTCAGGAGAGACCCCTGGCGCATCGTATGGCTGTGTCATAATCGTCATCTGGCAGTGGTCAACATTCTGTGAAACAAAAATAATTACAGTAAAATAGACTGGTCAAGGTATTGCATACAACAATATCAAGTGACTGACATTTTACATTCTTTTGGTCTTTCTGTAAAGAAAAAAATGTGGTAAATGAAGATATTGCTTGTCACAAACAATTTCTTCATTTCTCACAATGTTTTCCAAAGTATTTATTTTGTAGGGTGTCACTTAATCCGAGTCTTCTCTGATGTAAATACGCTCTTTGATATTTTGATTTTTCGCTATTTACATCTGAGACCGTTGCTCTTTGAAAAAATCAAGAAGTTCTCAACAAATTGTTGCCCATCGTTCACCGTCCGATCTTAAACGCTATCGTTAAAACCCCTGATGATATCGATCAATGAACCATTTATTGTCATACATGTTGAAAAATTTACGACCAAAAAGTATTTCTAAAAGGTTTATAGGCAATGTTTTGCAACAACACTCACCTGAGAAGCCTTTGTTTACCTTGACCTTCCATTCAAAACCAAAGGTTATACTCTTCCAGCAGGCTGATTTGAAATGAAATTTTTGGTCAGGTATGACAAAAAATGATTTATTGATCTATACCCTACAGTGTTTTACCGAGTGATTCGATATGATACACAAAAACAAAGCTTCACTACTTGTAATGTTACCGAACTTTCCGCTGTTTTCAAAGAGCAACGCTCTCTGATGTAAATAGCGAAAAATCAAAATATCAAAGAGCGTATTTACATCAGAGAAGACTCGGATTAGGTGTCACTGTGTGGTAGTGGCTATTTTATCCAGATATTCAAGCAACATGGGGGACCAGAGCTCCAATTAAGAGGGGATGAAGACTTTCTAACGGTTTCATCTCAAATCCAAACCCTATGTTGTGGGTACTCATTTGAATTGTCTAGATAAGACGATTCCAATGAGCACCCACAATGTGGGCTCTGATGAACAATAAATGAAATATTGCATTTTGAAAAATTTTCACTCCCTCTTATCTAGAGTTATGGTGGACCGTCTCAGCTCAGGAGAGACCCCATGCGCATAATATGGCTGTGTCATAATCATCATTCAGTTGTCTGTCTAGCAGTGGTCTCCATTCTGTGAAATGAACTTTGTGATGTCATTCTTAACCCATTACCAGACAGAGAAATTTTCAGTCTAGTAAAAATTTCAAGGTGTTGCAGATGACAATTTCAAGTGACTGAAATTTCACATATTTTTTTGGGGGGGTGTTTCTGTGTAGAAAACAATACATTGTGGGAAATGAAGAAATTGGTAGTCAGTCACACGGGCGACCTTACTCCATAGTCAGTAATCTGCCTTTATCAAAACTTCAGACTTTATTCAAACAAATTTATACTTAATAAACTTTGGATGTGTTTTCATCAATAAACAAGTTGGATAGTGTTGTTTGAGATTTACCATCTGGGTTACTTTCACTTCTGACAGCCATCAAATTTGGCCAGTGGATTTTTGTTTGTATGAAGCGAAATCAGAATTAACACCTTTTGATATGATACAAAAAGTCAAGAATTTGTCATTGTTGTGTTAATTCAAGGGTTAACATACCGATTTTTTGACATAAACTGCAATTTATTGTGCAAATCATATGATCGTCAAACATCCGCCCCTTTGATGACGCGAAATCCGATGACAGAAAAAGGACATGGGTAAACTGATAACAATTTTGTGTTCTAAGTAGGTTCATTGTGTGAGACTAGTAACTTTTGTCAAAACTCGGTGCTTTCAAAATGTGTTTTCCTTTTACATCAATATTTTCTGTACGTGGACATAAATAGGCTTATACCTAACATAAATCGAGAGGGATTAAATAAGTTGAAAAACTTGCTTCCCAATCGATGTAAAATAAATACGTTCAAAGGAACGTCTGAAGATATGGGAACATCACCGTTGTGTCAAGCCACTGTCTGGAGAACCACTTTCCGTGTTGTAAACTTCTTTCTTCTTGTGTGTCTGTTCCTCTCGCGGTACTTCACACAAAATTAATCACACACACACAAAAAAAAAACACACTTATGCAACAAGTTCCTGATGGTTTGACGTGACGGAATAAAAAATGTTATTGCAGATTTGATATTATATGCACTGTCGTTTATAATTAAGCGCTCAACACATCCCCCTCGTCAACGATTCCAGATTTGATATTAGTTTGTCAGTGTTTCTAACGTGGAAAATGTCAGGGTTACAGTCAAATATTGTTCTTATAAGAAAGTCACTTTTTCACGGGTGGTAAACAGAGAAACTAGCTCCAAAAAGAGGTAGTTGCATAGAGCGAAAATTTGTAGGTCACGAACAGGAACAGAAACATGGTTAGACAGTACCATAAATTCTTCTGAAGTTTTTGATGTTAGACATGGATTTGATGTTTACAGAAACGATCGCCCACAAAACCCCCATGGAGGTGTACTGATTGCTGTTAAGTCAGACCTCAACATTACTGATGTGACCTGTAGTAAGGCAGTTGAGTTTATCCATGGCTCCATCAAGCTTGAAAACAACAAGAAAATGGTTATAGGGGCTTACTATCGCCCTCCCAATAGAACGGACAACCAATACTTTGACGACACCAAATCAGAATTCGAAGAACTTCGACGGAAACAACACAGTGCCAAACTTATCATTGCTGGGGACTTCAACCTTCCAGACATTAATTGGCAGGACAATTCAATCAAGAAACAACCACAGTATGGCAAAACTTGTAACCAAAACTACCTCGACCTATCTTCAGACCTGGGTTTAGAACAGATTGTGAATGTACCCACTCGCCTCAACAATACCCTCGACATCATACTCACGTCACATCCCAGCTACACTGAGAGACTCAAGACATTACCTCCAGTCTCTGATAAAGCTGATCACGACATAGTCCTGTTTGACATTGCAATGAAGCCAATCCGGTCCAGACCGACGAGGAGAACTATCTACCTCTGGAACAAGGCAGATATCCAAGGCATAAAAGAATCCCTCGCAGAATTCAGGGACCATTTCCTAGAGACAAACTTCCAGACAGTCGAGCATATGTGGGACGTAATCAAGACAGCTATCGACTCGGCCAAAGTAAAGCATGTTCCAGTCAGGAGGACAGCATCAAGATTCACCCACCCGTGGATTAACACCAAACTGCGACGCCTTTCCAAGCAGAAGTATAGGGCTTACAAGAAAGCTAAACGAACAGGTAGCCCTGCGGACTGGTCACGTTACAGAGACCTTAAAACATCTACCCAAAGGGAAATAAGAACCTCCCACAGAACATACATGAAGAACATGGTAACCAGTACCACCAATGACAAACAGAAGCAACTCTGGAGCTATGTGAAGGCCAGGAAACAAGAATCTACCGGAGTAGCACCACTTAAGAATACTGATGGATTCATACACAGCAATAGCCTAAGCAAAGCCGAGATATTAAACACTCAATTCCAGTCAGTTTTTACCAAAGAAGATTTTAGCACAATGCCTGATAAAGGACCCAGCCCATATCCAGACATGAACAACATCCACTTCAACGAAGCAGGAGTCCTGAAACAACTACATAGACTCAAACCCCACAAAGCCTCCGGACCAGACAACATCTCTTCCTCCATCTTGAAACTAGCTGCTGATGAACTTGCACCTGTACTCACCAAACTGTACCAATTTTCATACGATCAAGGAGACGTCCCTCAAGACTGGCGTGACGCCCATGTTGTACCCATCTTCAAAAAAGGGGAAAGACACCAACCTTCAAACTATCGGCCGGTATCACTAACATCAGTTGTCTCTAAAGTCATGGAGCACATCATACACAGCTCAGTTATGAAATACTATGACCATCACAACATTCTCCAAGACTGTCAACATGGCTTTCGCACCAAACGATCTTGCTAATCTCAACTCATTGGTACTGTTCAATCCATATCAAAACAACTACTTACTGGCAAATTAAATGGAAATCAAGTGGATGTCATCCAGCTAGACTTTGCTAAGGCGTTTGACAAAGTTCCCCACCAACGACTTATGCACAAGCTACAATATTATGGCGTTAGAGGAAATACAGCACGCTGGATCCAGTCATTCCTCGGCAACAGGAAACAGAGGGTCTTACTTGAGGGAGTAATGTCGACAGAGAAAGATGTACTTTCTGGAGTTCCCCAAGGTACGGTGCTGGGGCCATTACTTTTCCTCACATACATCAATGACCTCCCTGACTGTATCACCTTGTCATATACAAAACTGTTTGCTGATGACAGTTTACTTTACCGGACAATCAGATCAAATAGTGACGCCGACCAGCTTCAAATGGACCTCACTGCCCTAGAGACCTGGGAAAAGGACTGGCAAATGTCATTTCATCCGGAAAAGTGCACTGTCATGAGAATCAGAGCAAAAAACAACAAAAAGCCGGCAATCAACACCATCTACCACTTACATAGTCAAGTCCTCACAACCACAGACAGCAGTAAATACCTAGGTGTTACCCTGAGTGATGATCTCAGCTGGGACAAACAAGTTGATGCTGTTACAGCTAAAGCCAACAAGACCCTAGGATTTATTCGCCGCAACCTTGGAGAATGTACAAAACAAGTGAAGAGCACTGCCTACACTACTATGGTCAGACCAACACTCGAGTATGCAGCCCCAGTTTGGGATCCTAAGCCACAGCCACTGAAGCATAAACTCGAACAGGTACAGCGCAAAGCCGCACGTTTCGTCCACTCTGACTATACCAATCGCACACCCGGTTGCGTCTCCAAGATGGTCCAGGACTTAAACTGGCAGCCACTTGAACATCGCCGCTACATCGCTAGACTTGTTATGCTGTTCAAGATTCACCATCTCATAGTGGAAGTGTCTGGGGCAGCTGATATACTCCAACTAAACGACAGACGAACTAGAGGAGCTCATCGCTTTTCACAAACTAGAGGTTCAACCGCCACCTACAGAGACTCCTTTTTCCCGCAGACCATCAGTGACTGGAACCGACTACCAACCCATATCACCGACTGCACCACGATCGAGGCGTTCCGGACCAGTCTGGGTTCCCTCGCACCTCACCACTAGTCACCATCCATCCATGTAAATAGTTTTATTGTACAGCACAGCGTTTTTATCGGGCATATGCCAGAATTTTTACACAGGGTTTTCGACATTCCGACAACGGAATCCAGCCCTATATTCGGATGATGATGATGATGATGATGATGAACACATTTTCTAAAATTATTTCTTTTAAAGCGAGTTTTTGAGAAATCCGGCGATGCTGTAATATGAAGAAATGGTCGAAGTTTGTTGTGCACGAGAGTATACGGTATTAGTAGCAGGGTTTTAATACAATCGTTGAAAAACATTTCAAAATCGAAAGTAAAGAAGTTTTTACTTTCGATTTTGAAATGTTTTTTCAACGATAGTTTTCAAACTCTGCTTACTAACACCGTATATTCTCATGCACAACAAACTTCGACCATTTCTTCATATTACAGCATCGCCGAATTTTTCAAAAACTCGTTGTAAAAGAAATAATTGTCGAAAAAATGTGTTCATGACATACCTTTGTTTACAGATTTTCGCTCTATGCAACTACCTCGGTAGAGGCCGGATGTCACGAGGAAACGAAATACCGTTGACTCTTTTTGGAGCTAGTTTCTCTGTTTACCACCCGTGTTTTTGCTGGCTCAATGCTTGGAATTGTTACGTTGTTCTCATTCAGGAATAAGAAAATATCCTTCATGAAGGGTTCGCGTATATGACTAACCTGAGCATCATATCTCAGTAGAAAATGTCCGATGTCCTCGTCCGCAGCACAACATATATAGGAGACATGTTCTGCCTGGATACACTATAGTATTGACTGAATTTACAGCGATATGCCTGAAAGGCATATGCCCCAACAAGAAGTTTTGCCTTGACACATGCTTTTAAAGTTGCTATTCTTTCTGAGCCTGTGAATCTCCATATGTGATGAATCTGGTTGTAAGTAAGTTTCTGCTGTAGGTATTAACCCTTTACCAAACGGCAAACTTTTAGAATCCCCCAAATAAAAGATATTGCAGACGACAATTAAAACTGAATGAAATTTTACATTTTAATGTCTTTTTGTGTAGAAAATATTGTGGGAAATGAAGAAATTGCTTGTCACTAGCAATTTCTTCATTGTCCACAATGTTTTCCAAAGTCATTATCTTGTGGGGAGTCTAAAAGAGTCACTGTGCGGTAATGGGTTAAGTGAAGACTTGTCTTGCACTGCTGAGTTGATCTCTCTAGTCCAGTAGGCTACACAGGCGTCCGTAATTTGAGCCTTGGCACCATCTAGACTATTCTTTATCACAAGGCAGTTTTCTACGTTCAATCTGATCGCCACCATTCTCTCACAAAATACGGTGGAACTTTTTCAAATTAACAGATAACCTGTCCAATCTTTCGTTAACCGAGAGCCAATATATTTTTCTTCAAAGAAAATGCAATTGCTTTGGGGTGGGTACCGAAGTCTGACTGCTACAATGGCTCAAAGTTGAAGTTGAAGGCCCCAATAATTTAAAAGGGTGGCAACATATCCTTTAACCCCCCCCCCCCCAATAATTCACCCATATTCACCAACATTTTCCTTCGAGAAAGGTCCAGGTATAAATAAATAATGTCTGAAAGTGCTCAGATTGTAGGAAATGTCTTCTTAGAATACAAAATTTTCTGGGGGGCATGCCCCCAGACCCCTAGCAGCGCTACCGTCAGTCGGGTTCCATTCACTTAAACATTTGCCCCCCCCCCCCCCATATTATAAACCTTCCTACGCCTATGAAAGGCTATGATAGTAAGTTGCTTCTTGTGGATTTCCATTTCAATAGGTAGTCGTCCGCTCAGGATATAGACAGCCGCGTCTCTGGTTCCCTCTGGGAGATGCATTACATGTTTGAGAAATTGTTTATGGTATCTTTCAAGCTTCCCTGTACATATCCCCTTTATTCAGTATTATAATTAATGCACGCGGCTCAGCTTCTAATTTTGACAGCATAAAATATTATCGTTTAGGAAAGGGTTTAGCCAAACAAACATTATTTGTTAATTGGGGAATAATGTTTCTTTCTTTTTTTTTTTTTTTT
This sequence comes from Fragum sueziense, assembly GCA_963680895.1. Taxonomy (NCBI): domain Eukaryota; kingdom Metazoa; phylum Mollusca; class Bivalvia; order Cardiida; family Cardiidae; genus Fragum; species Fragum sueziense. The sequence goes on from OY804597.1 coordinate 19,653,050, forward strand.
TTTTTGATAATTGTATGGCAGAAACTTTTAGAAGTGAGCAGGTGAGGCCAGCTTGGACCTCTTGTTATTTTTCATATTCAAATTTTGTGAGCCACTGACCAATCAAACAGAACACCAAAAATAGCACCCAATCAAAATTCGCCAATTAACTCGACTGAAAACACCGGCCTTGAAGATGGCGTCAGTTAACGTAAGTTTTGGTAAAAAGTTGTAAAACTTCGTAACGGTAAATATTGAATGAAATATTACGTAACCAACATCTTAATTGGACTACCACGAGTCTAGTTATTGTTCAAATCCGCTATGTCAATGCTGCATTGATCTTTGATCTGATCGAGCGGCTTTCATTGATGTTGACATTACAAACTTTGGCAGGACAGGTGTGAGAAAAAATATTTTTTTCAGGAACCCCTGCGCGCTCAATTTCGGCGCACATGCCTGTAACAAACTAGTAGATCAACGCTGCGACTTTTATTTTATTGCAAATATAAGGCGATTACATCTGATTTGATTTCGAAAATTTTGCAAAAAACAATGTACATGAAGAATCAAAGTACTCTGATACTTCTCCTTGACAGCTCAACTGGTCTGACTTTGAATCACAGTAATTTCTGATGTAATAATGTATATCAGCCATCTCCCAATTTAACCAAACAATGCAAGGTTTTGAAATCCCTTATAGAGTAAGTGTTTAAAGAAATTAAAATAGAAGATTTTATTCTATCCCTTCATTGATTTTCATACTCAGATTTTTGCAGCAAATTGTAATGTTTGGCTTACACAACTTTTGAGTTAAAACTGACCTTTAACCCATTTGCACACAGTGACAACTTTCAACACCCAATGAATAAAGGCTTTTGAAAACATTGTAAGAAAAGAAGAAATTGCTTGTGCCAAGCGATTTCTTAATTGCTTGTGTCACAAGCAACTTCTTCATTTCCCACAATATTTTTTTTTACAGAGAAAGCTCTAAAATGTGATTTTTTTTTCACTTGAATGTTGCTATTTGCAATATCATTCAAAATTGGACCAGTCACAAATTTTGCCATTTGGTGGGTTAATGGGTTAATTTTGTCATTTGAGAAAGGGTGAGCAATTGAGCAAATCAACAGATTTAATATGAACAATTTTCTGTCGTACTTTTCGGAAATAGTCCTGGTTTAGATATATCTCTTCGAACAGGATAGCGTCTAAGAAATAGAAAATAATCAGCATTTTCTGCTTTTCTCACAAGAATTTCTATTCTTTTAATTTTACATAGCCTACATTTTCTTTTCTTTGTAACATTGGTTTTGCCACCTTCAGCTTCTTTCGAATTTTCCCAATTCCAGAATTTTGTTGTTTGGTAATGGGTAAATTTTGTCTTTTCCTTCAGAATGTGGTACAGAGTAAGAGGCGTCATGTAAAGACAAAGTGCATGCAGGAATTCATACAGGCTCAGGATGAGGCAAGCAGTCCGACCGAAAAGCGGAAAATGTGCAGGAGTTTAGAGAAAAAAAAAAAAAACAAACTGGGTTTGACATCCAATAGGAGAAACCCTTGAGCGAAAAGAAGAAAATGTTGATAATCAGCATTTTCTCCTTTTCTCTCAAGAATTTCTTTTATAAAAATTCACATTGTAGATTATCTTTTTTTTGCAACATTGATTTTGTCACCTTCAGCATCTTTTCAATTTTCACAATTCTAGAATTTTGTAGTTTGGTAATGGGTAAATTGTGTCGTTTACCTTCAGAATGTGGTACAAAGTAAGAGGCGTCATGTCAAGACGAAGCGGATGCAGGAATTTATACAGGCTCAGGATGAGGCAAGCAGTCCAACCAAGAAGCTGAAATGTCCTGAGCCGTGGTGTAATAAAGTGTTCACTAGCGCTCCAGGCCTCAAATACCACCTCATGAAACATTGTGAAAGACTGCAGGAATTTACATGTAGACGCTGCAGCCGGGTGTTTAAAAGGTAACATACCTCACGGTGGGTAATCACGTGATACAATATTTTCAGAAAATCTTCAATAATTTTGTAAATACTGGACCGATTTGAATTTGGTTTGAAGCAGAGAATGTGGACAGACGTCACGCATTAGATGAACATGGTTGACTTTTGAAAAATCAACTGATAAAGAAGTTATTGAAGATAAACCAAAATTTTGGTTTATCTTCAATAACTTTTTTATCAGTTGATTTTTCAAAAATCCAACCCGTCCATCTTATTTCTGGCCTTTTCCCACATTCTCTGCTTCAAACCGAATTCAAACTGGCCAAGTATTTAAAAAGATATTGAAGATTATTGGAAATTCTGAGTCACATTATTTTACACTGTGAAACCTGTCAAGTTACACCCATCGCATGTGTGTCAATGTCACATGCATTTTGAGTCTAAATCACGCTCACATGCTTACATCACTTGAGGACATGCAAAAACATATTGAAATGAATCATAAAATTATTGTTTTTTATTGATAACTATTAAAACTCATTCACCTTACTAGTAATCACTTAATTAGTATCGGTACCGTAGTACCGTAAAGCTAACAAGACCAGCTGCTTTGATTTGCGCCACCTGAAAAATGCTGTTGTTAGGGTTAGAGTCAATGTTTTCATGTTTATTTTTCAGTGCTAATGGATTAAAGTACCACAGAGAGAAGTCAAAATGTGATGATTCAGACTTCCTACAAAACCAAACTAGAACCAAACCTTCAAGCACCCAATCTACCAGAGGCCATATACCAAAACCCCTAGAGCTTTCATATGAAGATGCTGATGATCATGATGCTGATGATGATGATTGTGTCAAGTCCAGACAAGATTTAGATAACCTTACAAAGCTAGCAATTATAGCAACTAGTCCACAAAGTCCACTCATGCAGAGACATAAGCCACCCTGGGACATTAAACCGAGGTAAGAACGTCTTCAGACTTTATTACCAAATTAAAAACCTTTCAGATGTTGAAATGTTTTTGATAAGAAGCAAAAATAACAGATCTTTAACTTAAGGCACATATAATTTGTCATAGTTAAAGAAAGGATTATGAAAAAAACTGCTAGCAAAAGTTGGGTCATTACATGATTTTCAGATTTCCCATGAATACATAATTGAATATAAAATCATTGAAATGTTAGTAATGAATATACAATGCAGGGTTTTCACTATGCATAAGAATTTGGGGGTTGTTGTGACCCCCTTGCCTTCAAAGTTTTGGGTCATTTTCCGATTTTGTGGGTCAAATCTTAAAAAAACACCTTAGGACTCCAGTATCATAAGAAAATTTGGGCTTTAAAGCATGCATCATTAATGACCCCCAGGTAAATTTCTAAATGGTCATTTGTTTTGAAATTGCGACAATGACACACTATTTGTGCGTCATGGAAAACCCTGCAATGTTGTATAGGTCCCAATTATTGACCTGGCAGAGCAACATTAGCTTATATCTAGAGATGTTCTGCCAGTTCATTTAAAGAGACCAATAACTTGTTGTTATTTCAGTGTTGGGGTAGTGCGCTCATTAAACAAGATGTTAAACAAGTGGGAGGATGCCAGCACGGACAGTGAATCAGAATCCACACCTTCTGATCTTACTCTCTCAGATAGGTAAGTAAGGTAACTTGGGTTTTTTAACATGGCTATTTGTAGAATAGAGGGACAATCCCGATCACTCAGCTGACAGTGTTGGCTTAATGCTTTGCCAAATGGCAAAATTATTGGGTGATCCACTTCAAAAACAGCCACAAATGACAAAATGGACGTTATAAAAGATAGGATTTGTTTAAAATATGGCATGGAAAATATTGAGGCAAAAGGAGAAACTGCTGATTATCAGCAGTTTCTTCTTTTGTCTCAATGTTTTCCCAAGCCCATTCTCCTTAAGGGACGTCAAAACCAGGTCCTGTTTGGGAAAGGGTTAATGCTTTGGTTGAGGTTTTATGCACAAATGTTTGAGCTATTGCTTTCAAATTTTGCGCATGCTTCTGTGACCATGATAATATCAGCCTCTAGGTAGATTCATTACTCTGACATTGATTTAGTGGCATTTTAACCCTTTTTGGACCTTGAAATTTTTGGTTATGTTTTTACTTGCAAGTTTGTCAAATCTGTTTTTGCTATTGCTCTGAAACTTTGTACATGCTTCTGTTACCATAGTATCAGTTTTTAGGCAAGGATTCCTTACTTAATTGATCATTCTTTCATATTTCACATGTGTTTTCCTTCAATTCCTTGTGACAACACATTTCTTTTGACACTAAGGGCTAGGTCAGTCAGATGTGATGGAAGTCACTTTTAACTATTTCCTTCAATGGTGCATTAAGGTTTTACAATCTTAATATTTTTGTTTTACAGTGGATATTTTCTGATGTATTGCATCACAATTATGACATGCACTTGTTGTGTTTTTAGTTGTGTATTTTCTGATGGCTATGACCCACAAGTATCTGCAAGTTCTCCATTGTTGATAACCAGAGAATATAGACTCTAGCTGATAACATAAGGTTGTGGGTCAAGGTCACATATTCAACTTTCACAATGTCATGTTGTTGTTTTTCAGTTGTGTGTTTTCTGATGGCTGTGATCCCCATGTATCCACAAGTTCTCCACTGTTAATGACCCCAGAAGAGGAGATAGGCTCTAGCTGGTCACATAAGTGGCCTACAGCTGTATGGTTATGCTTTATCAAAGGTAAGTTTTTAAGTTATAAATCAGGGCTCTGTATAATCTAATCCTTTCATTCTCATTCACATGTCTGTCATAAGTTTTTTATGCCCCTGTATTGAGAGATCGGGGGCATATTGTTTTACATGTGGGACTAAGTTTAAAAAGTCCGTCAGTGTCCGAAAACTTAACCTTTGTATTTTCTCCAAAAGTATTTGACATACAAAGCTCAAATTTGGTATGCAACTTCCTTTTAATGATATCTATCTGTTCCATGCCATTTGACCCATCCTCAAGGTCATCTGTTAACCCTTTCCCAAACAAGACCTGGTTTTGACGTCCCTAATAGAAAAGGCTTGGGAAAAAATTGAAACAAAAGAAGAAACTGCTGATAACCAGCAGTTTCTCCTTTTGTCTCAATATTTTCTTGGCCATATTTTACACAAATTCTATCTTTAATAACATCCATTTTGTCTTTTGTGGCAGTTTTTGAAGTGGATCACCCTAAAAATTTGTCGTTTGGGAAAGGGTTAACCTTATCAACCCTTTACTCTACGAAAACTTAACATTTTACTCTGAAAATTAACCTTTGCCGTTTCTCCAAAAGTATTTGACATACAAAGCTCAAATTTGGTATGCAACTTCCTTTCAATGATATCTATCTGTTCCATGCAATTTGACCTTCTTCAAGGTCATCTCTTAACCCTTAATAACCCTTTACTCCACGAAAACTTAACATTTTAGAAAAATGGCCATTTCAGGGGCATTTGTGTTTCACAAACACATTTTGTTTATTGTGGCAAAGGTATTCTTAAATCAATTATTATATATATTCAAGTTATTTTTTAAGCTTTAAAACCAATCACAGATAAAAAAAGATATGGCAGGCATAGAAAACAAGTTACTTTTCAATGACCCCTGAAAATTCCAAATCTCTATTTTCAACCTTTATAATTCAAACTTTCTTTCATATCGCTTTCAATGATATACAGATGATTCTATACTGAAATATGATGCTATCATGACATAAAAAGATTTTAATTTTCAAGGGCAAAGACCTTCAATTTCTGTAAAGATTTTGTCAAATTTTTAATAATCAAATTTGTCTTTGCTATTGAGACATTGTTTGGCTACTAATCATATTTTTGATTATAGATACAAAAGTACAGTTTACCGGTGGTGACAATACAGAATGGCATTTGGTGCAGACACTTGCTCAAAAAGAGGAACTTGCTCAACAAGCCTCTATAAATTATACATCACAAAATAGGTAAGTAATTGTTTTATACAAGCCCCCAATTAATGCCTGGTTTTGACATCCTAAGAAGAAAAGTTTCGGGAAACATTGAGACATATTAAAGAAAAAAATATTGATGATCATTTAGGTGCAAATATGACTGAAGACATAGGCGTAGCAACCCGTATGTAAAAACGCAATTGCGTTCACATGGCAAAAAAAAAATGAATTTTTTTTCCCCTGAAATAAACACTTGAATCGCATATTAAATACCCACCAGGAGCCACAAATGACCATGATCATTCTTGGCTCCAGGTGGTCATTTGGTATGTATTTCATAAGCATCTACATTAACCCTTTCCCAAACAAGACCTGGTTTTGACGTCCTTAATAGAAAAGGCTCGAGAAAACATTGAAACAAAAGAAGAAACTGCTGATAACCAGCAGTTTCTCCTTTTGTCTCAATATTTTCTGAGCTATATCATACACAAATCTCATCTATATCAACATTCATTTTGTCGTCTGCAACATATTTCATATTGGACCGCCATTAAATTTTGCCGTTTGGGAAAGGGTTAAATTTTCAAAAATGTTCTGGGAGATGCCCGCAAGACCCACCCCAGCAGTATGGAGCTTGTCATCAAACCTCCCCTGATACATTAGGCTTGTGTTTTGCGTACACTTTATTTTCGGATAGCTATGCCAGTGGAAGAGGAAATCTTGAGAGGAAATCTAGAAACATGCTTCCAGTTGATCTGAACATCGGACATGATGTGAACATCGGACATGATAGATAATCTGCGTTTTGCTTTTTACAAGCATATCTTATAAGAATGATTCTCTCTTGTTCTTCTATTTTTTTCTTGCTCTTCTATATTTTTCTATGATAGATTATTTTAGTCAAAGCAAAATACTCTTTATTTTTCCTGAAGGTAATAGTGGAAGTACTTTAACATAGCAATAATTCAAGTTAACTAGTCTAACATGATACATGTCAATTGTATTTTGTTTACAGTTATGGTGCTGATGGTTTAACCATAAAGAGTCTATCACACCCAGATGATGGACTAGAAATTGTGCTACACTTTAGTCCTAACAGTTCAACTCAATCTGATCTCGTAGCCATTTGTGAAGTAGACCATCCATTTTTTGTCAAAGACAAAGGTTAGTGCACTGAAGTTTGTTTTAGTATCTTGTGATTTCTAGAAATGAAGTTTTGAATTTCTAAGACACAAAACTTGACACAAAAATGTTTCTAGTATTTTTATAAGCCCGTCAAAGATGGGACGTATTAAGGGATCACCTGTGGCGTCTGGGCGTTTGGGCTGTGTCCACTTCTTTGTCTGGAGCATAACTCTGTCACCTTAGGTCCGATTGACTTTAAACTTGGCAGTTATATTCTTCTCATCTATACGGAGTGCAGTGCTTAAGAACCATAACTCTACTTGGCCTATTTTTTGAGTTATTGCCCTTTGTTGTTTTTCATACTTGAATCTTGTCCGGAGTACAGTGCACTCCGTGTATAACGAGATCGCCGGGACATCGATCGATGCCTCGTTATAGCCATGTCTCGCTAAAGCCGAATTAGAACAGAATGAGAGAAAAATGTTCATTTGCCCATGTCTACTTTCGCTTTCACAGGAAGTTTACAAAGGAACATTTATAATCTCCTTTTTAGAGAGTAAACAGACAAATAACTCTTGATATTTTGATACACACCACTAAAAGTAAAGTACGAACATTACACTGTACATGTGTTCATCATAAAATATCTATTTGGAAAAAAAAAAACCACTGTGATTTTTCATTGTTTTTGATGTAAATCCCTCTTCTATTCCATTCATGATTTCAAATTTCAACTCTAAGGAAATATCTTTCGGCTTTTTAGTAGTGTCTCTCGTATTTTCAAAATTGCAAATTCTTGACCACATTTTCATGATTAAAGCCCTGAGCGCAAACAAACCTTGCATATCGTCGATGTTAGTACAAATGCTAACAAGACAAATTTTTGATGCATAGCATCCAAAGTAGCCCAGAATCTTTTGGCCAGCAATAATTCAAAAAGTTTCTGCACGGTGTCTACTTGAAAATGATGGGAACAGGCACTAATTACCGATGTTTATGTCAAATCGAATAAGAACCATGTGTCTAGAATGGGTAAAAGAAATCTTTAAAATTAAGTTTTTGTGATACCAATGTTTAATCGTGATAATATGGCCTTGATTTATGCATTCGATCTGGCGTACCAATATGCTATTACAAACGTTGAGACTTTGATAGGTTCAGATCAAATTGGCAGTGGTAATAATGTTTGTTTGTTTGACTAAATTTGTGGACTAAATCATTTAGCAAGTGGCAAAAATCCGACAGTTTCAATTTCAATGTACACGACAAAAACAATCCATGTCAAAAGTGTATGTCATAGTATACAAATATTAGTAGAAAATAAAACATTTCTGAATATATCTGGATTTCTCAGATCCCACATATTTTCTCACTATTATTATATCCCTTATTTTACTTATTAGGGGTGTCAAGACGAGATCTATCTTGTTTTGGACATGGTACATTCTGTAACCATAGCTTGAGCAAGACGAAGTAAATAAGTGTAAGTCATCCATAAACACTGCTTTTTATACATTATCTGCTATATATTTCATATCTTTATATTTTAAATCAGTTATATTCTTGATGTACCCGGTAGAAAAATGAATTGGTGTGGCAAATGATTTTAAAACATGACAAAATACTAAACGACATTCTGTCAGTTTGAATCTACTACATGTTGTGAAGAAGCTTTGAGAGCCAATTATGGGTGTTGATCAGACGGTATGTATGCACTAGCCGATGAGGATCCATGTTTGACTATTTGCTTGCTAATAATGTCAACCATATGGTCAATCGAGTCATTTTTCCCTAAAGTTCACAATGAGACTTGGGCCTATTTAGCTATATCAGAGATATGGATCTGATGGCGCCGAAATGGAGATTGTTATTACAATAACTTGGTGGTCGTAATATGAATTCACATTTATCTAACGTCAATATCAAATACTTGTTTACAAATGCAGCAAATATTTTGAAAAAAAAATCAAGAATTTCAAGCTCGACCAAAAGCAATTTCCATGTCGCTACCGCGACTGCAAAGGCGTCATTCCACGTTTTATCTTGTCGCGTGACCCTTTGAAGCATTCTGGTTTAAACTGATATAATCATTTCCCAAATAGCAAAATTTAAGTTAATTTGAATTGATAAAGATGTTCAACATACCATGGAAGTATTTTGTCAAAAACACAAAAATGCAGGGGTCCGTACTATCAACGATCATACGATTTGTTTTTGCGTAATTACTTGAAACAGTAAACCTGATTGGCCCAATCTGATTTCTCGTGCAATCGGAAGTTTTGTTACACAGTTTACACAAAATCGTGGTCGTAAGATCGTTGATAATACGGGCCCCTGGTTACCAGCATTTTTTCTTTCGCCTCTATATTGTCCAAGCCTTTTCCTTAATGAAGCTTAAAATCCAAAGCTTGTTTAGAAAAATGTTAAAGGGCTTACATTCACTGACATGAGTATAAAATAATCATACCAAAGCATTCGATAAAAGACAAAATTAAAGTTTACAGAAACAATCATGTTTTGAATGCTCAATGAATTGCCCATGAACAGCAGCTGAACTTAAACAAATGAAAAAAAAACGTCGTTGTAAATGCAAAACCTCGTATCTCGTTTTCGGAAAATTTTAAAGGGGGGGAATAAAGTATAATAACTTTTCCCAAACTGAAATGTTTTATTTGAAATTTGGAAATATTGTTCATAAATGATGTATCATTGATACTGATTGGTAAAAATATCTCAAAACCTGCAAGAATTGTCTAAATTGGACACACAAGTTTGTACTTTGAAAATCGCTAGAACCGACATACGAGGTTTTGCATTTACATCGACGATATGTAAAAACAAATATGAAAAAAAAATAATAGAGCGCTAGCGAGATTTGAACTCTTGACATATAAACTATGATGAACTCTTAGTCCGGCGTGGTAACCACTGTACCACTCAAGCTTTTACATATGATGAAGCTTATAAAAGTTTAAACTATTTACACAATTTGGATTTGTCCCTATCGAAATTGAAGGATATAAAACAATAAACAAATGCATATTTTATGCAGTATATTTCCTCGTGAATGTCTTAACATGTCAAAAAAATCTGCTTTTAATTTGATTATCCTTATTGACATACATTTCAGCCATTTTCAACAAATAGGTCGAACATTTTGTACAATGGTCGCCTAACAAACTCTACATGGGCATATCTCATGGCTCGACTGCCAATAAAAAAGTAAAGCGTGTTTGAAGAATTCATGAAAACTTTCTTATTGATGTAAAAATATACAAAAAAGGAAAAAAAAGAATCAAGCGTGAGTGGGTCTCGAACCTATGGAACAAAAGTGTTCACGCTTTGGTATGCCTAACACTCTATCCATTAGACCACAGCGGCACTTGCATCAAACGTTACTAAAACAAAATTAAAATATAGTAGTATTTATCAGATTAGATTGGTTATCGCCCCTGAGTTGGTCCATAGAAATAACGAAACACATTAGTAAATACCAAAACACATTTACAGTATATATTTTGGAATGGATCAGTTCATAGTGAATATATATTACCGTTATTTATTCAACACTTCATACACAATTCTCTTCTTGCTGTTATTAAGCATAAACAACAATAGTTAACATGATGTGTTATAGTTCTTCGTGTGTTTCGGTATTTCTATGGACCGACCCGGTCACATGATTGAGCGGTTAGTAATTCACATCTGGGTGAAATTAAAATAATATACAAATGCAAGTTTCATGCAGTATATTTCCTCGTAAATGATGTAGGCACATAAAACAAACATGTTGTTAATGTAACAATCATTATCAACGTACAATTTAACCAACAAATATGTCGAACAATAATCGCCTCCCTAACTCTGCACGTTAATATTTTAAAATCGTTACAAAGGTAGCCCAGCTCAAGGCTGGGCTACCAATAACTCCAGCTGAATTAAAGTCAATGTTTTTCAATAACACATTGACGATATGACAATAGGTAGATTTGAAGGTGTTAATCTGATAGCCTAATTGATCGATAATTACCTTGAAATGTTATTGCAGACGACACGCTTTAGGACCCAGTAAAGTCGTAAAAAGGTGTGAAAAATACAGCCTGGCTGAGAAATATTTGCAGATGACACGCTTTGTGACTGGACCTCGTTAACAATGCGTGAAAAATAGAGTCGGGACCAAGGAAATGTGTACGCTATAGCCGATTTTTCGCTCAAACCAATCTCGTGTTAGCCTATATAAAACAAAGAGAAAATAGAAGGGAAATGACAGGGACTTTGTAATATACTCGTTATAGACGGTATCTCGTATTACCCGAACTCGTTATACATGGAGTGCACTGTATATCTCTAAAAGTATAATAGCTAGGATCATGAAACTTCATGGGTGTATAGATCTCATAAAGTGGAAGTGCAGTGTACAAAAAGTATCACTCTACCTGGCCTATATTTTGAGTTATTGCCCTTTGTTGTTTTCATTCTTGAATCTTGTCCAGGGCATATCTCGAAAAGTATAATAGCTAGGACCATGAAACTTTTACCAACCCGCTCCCCCTGTCGACATAAAGCAGTGTTACGGGCGTACCTTATGACAGTTTGACAGCTTGTTGACTAATTAGCCAGGGTTCCTCTAACAAGTATTTTTCACAAAATTAGGAAAAATGTCAATGTTATGATCTCAGATTTGTATGGATGTTGTATTTAAATACTGTGTTAAATCAATGATGAATTGTCATTTGTATAGCTCATGATAAATGACCTGGCAGAGCATCTCTAGCTATTAGCTAGAGTTGCTTTACCAGGTCATTTATTGTTAGCTATAACAATGTACACTTTTACACTTTTAAAAATTACAGGAATTTCTTCACAACTTCATCCAAAAGCTTGAAAAAAGTCTTTAACCCTTTCCCAAACAAGACCTGGATTTGACGTCCCTAATTGAATATGGGAGAACATTGAGACAAAAGAAGAAACTGCTGATAACCAGCAGTTTCTCCTTTTGTTTCAATATTTTCTTAGCTATATTATACACAAATCTTCTCTTTATTAAAAACCATTTTGTTGTCTGCAGGAGCTTTTTAATTGGACAACATTAAACTTTTGCCGTTTGGATAAGGGTTAAGAATTTATACCTAGTTAGTTTTAGACTTTCTAGAGTAATCCTATATTCTCTATTCTAGGTTGGTCTTCAAGTAACCCATGTAGAACGGTGACTAAATACGGAATTCCGTGTAACGATCTCAGTGTTGGAGATGTATGCCTGCCTCCGAACCACCCTGATGCAGCTTTTACTGAGGAGATTTTCAGAGGACTAGAAGAGTAAGACAAAATTTTATCAAGCTGGCATTTTATGTCTGGGGATCAAAATTATATCTTTGCCTTAGACTTGTCTGACATTATTAGATGAATTTTGACCTTCTTTTACTTAGAAACTATAGTTTTACTATCCAGCATTGGAGAAATCTTGTTCATAATTGCTGGAAAAGAGTTTGATACTCGTTTGACCCATATCCATGTAATGATGCTTCTTGAAGCCCCACAAGATAATGAATTTGAAAACATTGTGGAAAATGAAGGAATTGCTTGTAACAAGCAATTTCTTCATTTCCCATTATGTTTTCAACACAGAAATAACAACATGAGAACACCATTCACTTGAAATTGGTGTCTGAACTGCAGCGGATCCAGGATTTCTGTTAGGGGGGTCAGATTATATAAGTAGGGGAGTTCGTTTTCCTATTATTGAACAAATATTAATTTCTGCATGAAAGTGAAAAGATCCGCTTTGTTGAACCCCTCTGGATCAGCCACTGCTACAACACTGTTGAATTTTGTTGTCTGGTAATGGGTTGATGTATATACATGTATATCTATTATGTTTTTTGAAAGGCTTAGAAATTTACAAATAATGTACATCCCATTTTATTGTCTTTAGTCAGGAGGGCTCATTTTCCCATCATATATTTTGTAGATTTGATTTTACACCAGAAGATACTTCTGCAGTTCTTGCCCTCAGCTCAATGAAGGTAATTCTTTTATTTCCTCATATTCTTAAAAAATAACTTTTAACAAGTTTTTATCAAAAACAAAAGTTAGAACTTAGTTTCTGACCATTTCAATCTAATTAAAACCAGATGTTTCATCTCATTTCATACAGTAACTTTTGTCAGTCACCAATTAGGGATCATCTTTAATAACCCAGGAAATTCCAATATAACTTATTTACAATCTAACTAATCAAATCTCTTGTTCTCTATGGTTTTCCATGACAAGCAAATAAATCAAGTAGATGTGAAACACGTCTTTACTATATTTCCTGTATTTCGCAGCAAAGACGAGACTCGGACCAGAGTCCGAAGGCCGGTTCCGGGTCAACAGTACTGGTCAAGCAGTCACGAGAAGATGGTCAAGCAAAGGCGAAGAGACCCATGAATGCATTTATGTTGTTTGCTCAAGAATTCCGACTAGGATACACCAAAAAATTTCCAAAGAAAGATAATAGGTCTGTATTGATTACTTTAACCCTTTAGCCCATTACCAAACAGCAAAATTTTAGACTAGTGCAATTTCAAAGAGTTTGCAGACGACAATTTCAAGTTAAAGGAATTCTTAATTTTTAGGTCTTTTTGGATGGAAAACATTGTGGGAAATGAAGAAATTGCTTGTCTTAAGCAATATCTTCATTTTCCATGATGTTTTCCAGGGCCATTATTTTGTGAGGAGTCAAAAAGACTCATTGTGTGTTAATCATCCTTTTCGGTGTTGATAAATGCAAGTGTCGGCAAATAATAACATTGTAAGAATCACATGATATATATCAACCCTTTCCCAAACAAGACATAGTTCTGATGTCTCTCTTAGAAATGGCTTGGGAAAACATTGAAACAAAAGAAGAAATTGCTGATAATCAGCAGTTTCTCCTTTTGTCTCAATATTTTCAGTGCTATCTAATAAACAAAATTAATTAATGTTATCTTCAACAACATCCCTTTTGTTGTCCTTATCAGTTTTCAAATAGGACCGCCTTAAAATTTTGCCGTTTGGGAAAAGGTTTAGGTATAACAGCTAAAACGAGTTAAGTTGCACAATTACGAACGAAAAATGTCCCACTATAGTTTCGGTCTTAGATTTTTCTCATTGACATACGAGGGTTGTCCGGAAAGTTCGTGGACACTGTTTAATATATAAAAATGAGAAAAGAAGATTTTTCAACACACACATAATGTCATTAAACAATATCTTAGAAACAACATTTCAAAATTTGAACAAAATCCCTCCATTTGTAACAGAATTACATATGTTTTTGTGAAGAAGGTTGATGCACCCCGGAGCACGTCATGACGTTACGACGTTCCAGCGACGAAAAAATAACTTTGCTACGAAGACTTGTGCTGCTTTATTTTCTTCAGAATGCATTCTACGCACCCTCGTGCACACGCCGTTTTCATTTTCAAATGTTTCGTGGGGATTTCGTTAACACTTGTTTTTGGACAGTTCACATTTCCCCCTGATATATCTTACCGTATTTTGCCTATCGTCATTTACGACGTCACTCACTAAATTAACACTTCTTTTTGTTATAACACTCGATCTTTGAGACCTCGAATCAGCTATTGCTTCCCTGGAAACGTTTGTGACATTTGCAAACGAGATAATACGGCACACATGGGCCCTACGTAAAAGAATTAACGAATTCCCTGGTCTCTGCAGGCGTTTTACTAGCTCCTTGTAAAATTTCACAAGAATGCACTGCTGCCCCAAAACGTCCGACGTCGTCATTTTTGACACATTCCCTTCCATATTAAACTTCTTTAAATCATCCTCAAATGTTAATTTTTAATGCGACAACATTGAAATTAAAACTGTATGGAGTCGCAATGTTATGTCACGTTTTCATACACATATCATTTTGTTTCCCGCCAAATTCATATGTTAAATTAAAGTAAAAAACACAGACACGGGTAGCCAAAAAGCTCAAAATTTGACGTGCTCCGGGTACCTCCATGTTGGGTTTTGTAGGGTCCTATTGCAAAATAGTTGCACATTGAATTTATTTGTTTTTGCTGGAAAAGTACTTGATAGATGTTTAGCTTTCATGTGATAAAGATTTTTTCACAAACAAAGTATTATGAAGCAAAATAAATTGTGTGTCCACGAACTTTCA
This sequence comes from Fragum sueziense, assembly GCA_963680895.1. Taxonomy (NCBI): domain Eukaryota; kingdom Metazoa; phylum Mollusca; class Bivalvia; order Cardiida; family Cardiidae; genus Fragum; species Fragum sueziense. The sequence continues at coordinate 19,668,215 of OY804597.1, forward strand.
GGACAACCCTCGTATTTCGGTTTTACTATCAATTAACAACTTGAATTTAATAAAGATTTTAAAACATGACCCAAGCGTTTCTAATTATGCGACATTTAATGAATAAAATATTTCATGGAACGTAAAATGATGTAACATAATTCACAGACACGTAATTCACAATTTGGAACATACAATAAAATTCCACAGGTAATAATTCTGAAGAGAAATTTTCTGCTTGGTTTATGTAATCTACACATGTGTAGGTACATGCCCAACTATGTATTTAACTTAAGCGTTGATTGTGTGAAATTTTAAAGAGCATTAACGTAATTCACATTTAATGCTCCTTGAGCGGGGTAGCTTCCTTCATGGCAAAGTGTGACTTACTACAATCTACTGCTACCTTCAAGAGTAATACAATGTGTTTGTACATGCTGTTGACTATTTATAAATGATATTTAATATCATGTATTCAAAACAAGGTTTCGTTTTAGGATGTGTGTAAAACTAAATAACGTAATTCACACCAGACCATGGGACATATGTATAATTGTTCGCAAATAATGCATTTATCTTAAGTTTCTTTATTTCACCACTAAAAACAATTTGGAAAAGCTACTGGTTGGGATACTAGGTATTATGTATATGTATTATATATGTACTCTCCGTACAAAAGCGATGAACTGGACCACCCCCGAGGTGGGACAGCTGTTTTTTTACCCATTTTCCGACTTATCGAGACACTATTCTCACATATTTCATCAGATATATGGGGTTTTGTTATCATTTCTATTTGACCACCCCTTAGACATTATGTTAAAGACGATATATCAATATAATTGTACAAACATCGCTTCTTAGGTCCATGGGACAGGTATTTCTCGTAATTGTGCAACTTAACTCGTTTTAGCTGATAAGTGCTTGTTGACTTTTGTGGCCTTTGGCCCAAAACCCCTTTCTATCCAAAACTTGTGGTCTGCAACATGTTTGAATTTTTACTGGTCTAAAAGTTTGCCATCTGGTGATGGGTTAATAATGTTGTAGATGTAGTAATGAAGTTTGAAAAAAACTGTCTTTATTCAATCCTTTCCCAAACAAAACCTGGCTATGACGTCTCTAAAAGAAAAAGCTTTGGGAAAAAAAATAAGACAAAGGAAGAAAATGCTGACAATCATCATTTTCTTCTTATGCCCCATTGTTTTTTGTGCTTTATTGTACACAAATCTCATCTGTATGAACACTAATATTGACGTCCGCAGCAGCTTCCCTTTCCTAAACAAGACCTGGTTTTGACGTCCCAAACAGAGAACGCTTGGGAAAACATTGAAACCAAAGAAGAAACTGCTGATAACCAGCAGTTTCTCCTTTTGCCTCAATGTTTTCTGTGCCATATTGTACACAAACTCTTTCCTTTTTAACATGAATGGTGTTGTCTAGGGTAGATTTCCAATTGGATCACCCCAAAATTTTGTTGTTTGGAAAAGGGTTGAATTGAACCACCCTAAAATTTTGTCCCTTGGGAAAGGGTTAGATTGCGCAATGATTTTTTACAGGGCCATTAGTATAATACTGGGTGAGCGGTGGAAGTCCCTGTCAACCCAGACCAAGCAGCATTATGAAGAAAAGGCAAGGGCATTAGCGGATAGACAGAAAAAGATGCATCCAGACTGTTGGAAAAGGAAAAAGTAGAGGTATTGTACCTTCATCTCAAATCATGACAGGCAAAAACAGACAAACTAGACAATGAACTCGGGGTTCTCCGCAGAATAATTTGAAGCCGTAGTGGCAATCAGTAAACCTTGAAAGCATAGTGTTTATGCAAATATTAGTGAGTAAAAACATAATGGAAAAAGAAGAAATTGCTCATTTGGAGCAATTTCTTCTATTCCCATAACGTTTTATAACCATTTATTATTATACCCCCCAAATTCAATTTGGGGGGTATATAGAAGTCAGCTTGTCCGTCTGTCTGTCTGTCTGTTGGTCTGTCTGTTGGTTTTTCTTCAAAAATCTTCTCCTCCTCAACCATTGGTCCAATTCTTACCAAATTTGGCACAAATGTTCCTTGGGTGACCCTTTTCAAAACTTGTTCATGAATTTTTGATTCGTCAAAAATTGTGGGCGTGGCAGGGCGGGGCTTATCGGACTTAGAGAAATCATGTGAAAAATCTTTAAAAATCAATTATTAGTCCAATTTGAACCAAACTTGGCAGGACTGACCCTTGAGTGATTATATTCAATGTATGCTCATGATTTTTTAATTCGCCAAAAAATGTGGGCGTGGCAGGGCGGGGCTTATCCGACTTCGAGAAATCGTTAGATAATTCTTCAAAAATCTTCTTCTCCTCAACCACTGGGCCAATTCTTACCAAACTTGGCAGGAATGTTCCTTGGGTGACCCTTTTCAAAACTTGTTCGTGAATTTGTGATTCGTCAAAAATTGTGGGCGTGGCAGGGCGGGGCTTATCGGACTTAGAGAAATCATGTGAAAAATCTTTAAAAATCAATTATTAGTCCAATTTGAACCAAACTTGGCAGGAATGACCCTTGAGTGATTATATTAAAAGTATGCTCATGATTTTTTAATTCGCCAAAAAATGTGGGCGTGGCAGGGCGGGGCTTATCCGACTTCGAGAAATCGTTAGATAATTCTTCAAAAATTTTCTCCTCCTCAACCACTTGGCCAATTCTTACCAAACTTGGCAGAAATGTTCCTTGGGTGACCCTTTTCAAAACTTGTTCGTGAATTTTTGATTCGTCAAAAATTGTGGGTGTGGCAGGGCGGGGCTTATCGGACTTAGAGAAATCATGTGAAAATTTTTTAAAAATCAATTATCAGGCCAATTTGAACCAAACTTGGCAGGAATGACCCTTGAGTGATTATATTCAATGTATGCTCATGATTTTTTCTATGCCAAAAAATGTGGGCGTGGCAGGGCGGGGCTTATCCGACTTCGAGAAATCGTTAGATAATTCTTCAAAAATCTTCTCCTCCTTAACCACTGTGCCAATTCTTACTAAACTTGGCAGGAATGTTCCTTGGGTGACCCTTTTCAAAACTTGTTCGTGAATTTTTGATTTGTCAAAAATTGTGGGCGTGGCAGGGCGGGGCTTATCGGACTTAGAGAAATCATGTGAAAATTTTTTAAAAATCAATTATCAGGCCAATTTGAACCAAACTGGGCAGGAATGACCCTTGAGTGATTATATTAAAAGTATGCTCATGATTTTTTCATTCTCCAAAAAATGTGGGCGTGGCAGGGCGGGGCTTATCCGACTTTGAGAAATCGTTAGATAATTCTTCAAAAATCTTCTCCTCCTTAACCACTGTGCCAATTCTTACTAAACTTGGCAGGAATGTTCCTTGGATGACCCTTTTCAAAACTTGTTCGTGAATTTTTGATTTGTCAAAAATTGTGGGCGTGGCAGGGCGGGGCTTGTCTGACTTTGAGAAATCATGTGAAAAATCTTTAAAAATCAATTATTTGGCCAATTTGAACCAAACTTGACAGGACTGACGCTTGGGTGATTCTAATCAATGTATGCTCATGATTTTTTCATTTGCCAAAAAATGTTGGCGTGGCAGGGCGGGGCTTATCCGACTTCGAGAAATCGTTAGATAATTCTTCAAAAATCTTCTCCTCCTTAACCACTGTTCCAATTCTTACTAAATTTGGCAGGAATGTTCCTTGGGTGACCCTTTTCAAAAATTGTTCATGAAATTTTGATTCGTCAAAAATTGTGGGCGGGGCAGGGCGGGGCTTATCAGACTTAGAGAAATCATGTGAAAAATCTTTAAAAATCAATTATTAGGCCAATTTGACAGGAATGACCCTTGAGTGATTGTATTCAATGTATGGTCATGATTTTTTCATTCGCCAAAAAATGTTGGCGTGGCAGGGCGGGGCTTATCTGACTTCGAGAAATCGTTAAATAATTCTTCAAAAAAACTCTTCTCCTTAACCACTGTGCTAATTCTTACTAAACTTGGCAGGAATGTTCCTTGGGTGACCCTTTTCAAAACTTTTTCTCGAATTTTTGATTTGTCAAAAATTGTGGGTGTGGCAGGGCGGGGCTTATTGGACTTAGAGAAATCATGTGAAAATTCTTTAAAAATCAATTATTGGACCATTTTGAATTAAAGTTGGCACTAATGTCCCTTGATCGATTGTATGCAACGTATGTTCATGAATTTTTGATTCGTCAAAAAATGTGGGTGTGGCAGGGCGGGGCTAAACCGACTTCGAGAAATTGTCAGATAATTCTTCAAAAATCTTCTCCTCCTTAACCACTGAGCCAATTCTTACCAAACTTGGCAGGAATGTTCCTTGGGTGACTCTTTTCAAAACTTGATCGGGAATTTTTGATTTGGTGTTTTGTTACCATAATTGGCAGGAATGTTCATTTGGTGACTTATTTCAAAATTTGTTCGTGAATTTTTGATTTGCAAAAAATGTGGTAATGGCAGGGCAGGGCTTATCAGACTTAACAAAATCATGAGAGAAAATTCTTTAAAAAGCAATTATACGGTAAATTTGAACCAAATCTTACAGGAATGTACCTTTATTGACTGTCTTCAATACATGGTTGTGAATTTTTGGTTTATTGAAAAATATCAGCATGGTAGGGCTGGGCTTGGGGATTGTTTGATGAGCTATGTCCTTTTGTTGAAAATTGGTATTTTTTGCAACATTTACATGTGTTGTTTGGTCTGTTGATTTTTTGTTAGCTCTATTTTTCCAATTGAACAGCTCCCAGTTCAAATGAAATCAACTTCTCAAAATGCACAAAAACTGCACTTTTGGGGGGTATGATCACTTTCAGGGATATTCTAGTTTTTACAATTCTAAAAATGCATTATTTATCAGATTTGTACATGAAATGCCCAAAATGCATCTATTTGATGACCATTTTAAAGAAATTAAGCCATGGGGTACATTTGAAGCTGTAGGGGCATTACTCTGATTTACATGAAGGGCCCCTTTAGCTTATTGGGCTAGGGAGAACACTAATGGACTAATCAAGTAATGACATGCACTTGATGATCAGCTTGTGGCTAAGAATGAATGTGGTTTTGTATTGGTATGTGAAATGCAAGGAAAACATAGTTAACCCTTTCCCAAACAGCCAAATTTTGAGGTGATACCATTTGAAAACTGCAGTAGACAACACAATTTGTGTTAAAAAGGGAAGGAATTGTGTAAAATAAAGCACAGAAAATATCGAGGCAAAAGGAGAAACTGATGGTTATCAGCAGTTTCTTCTTTTGTCTCAATGTTTTCCCGAGCCATTTCTTTTAGGGACGTCAAAACCAGATCTTGTTTAGGAAAGGGTTAATTATACCCCCCAAATTCAATTTGGGGGGTATATAGGAGTCAGGTTGTCGGTCTGTCTGTCTGTCTGTTGGTCTGTTGGTCCGTCTGTTGGTTTTTTCTTTAAAAATCTTCTCCTCCTCAACCACTCAGCCGATTCTTACCAAACTTGGCAGGAATGTTCCTTGGATGACCCTTTTCAAAACTTGTTCGTGAATTTTTGATTCGTCAAAAATTGTGGGCGTGGCAGGGCGGGGCTTATCGGACTTAGAGAAATCATATGAAAAATATTTAAAAATCAATTATCTGGCCAATTTGAAGCAAACTTGGCAGGAATGTCCCTTGAGTGACTGTTTTCAACACATGTTCATGAATTTTTGATTGGGTGAAAAATGTGGGCGTGGCAGGGCGGGGCTTATCAGACTTTGCGAAATCATTGAATAATTCTTCAAAAATCTTCTTCTCCTCAAGCACTCAGCCGATTCTTACCAAACTTGGCAGGAATGTTCCTTGGGTGACCCTTTCCAAAACTTGTTCGTGAATTTTTGATTCGTCAAAAATTGTGGGCGTGGCAGGGCGGGGCTTATCGGACTTAGAGAAATAATTATAAAAATCTTTAAAAATCAATTATCTGGCCAATTTGAAGCAAACTTGGCAGGAATGTCCCTTGAGTGACTGTTTTCAACACATGTTCATGAATTTTTGATTGGGTGAAAAATGTGGGCGTGGCAGGGCGGGGCTTATCAGACTTCGCGAAATCATTCAATAATTCTTCAAAAATCTTCTCCTCCTCAACCACTTAGCCGATTCTTACCAAACTTGGCAGGAATGTTCCTTGGGTGACCCTTTTCAAAACTTGTTCGTTTTTTGATTCGTCAAAAATTGTGGGCGTGGCAGGGCGGGGCTTATCGGACTTAGAGAAATAATTATAAAAATCTTTAAAAATCAATTATCTGGCCAATTTGAAGCAAACTTGGCAGGAATGTCCCTTGAATGACTGTTTTCAACGCATGTTCATGAATTTTTGATCGGGTGAATAATTTGGGCGTGGCAGGGCGGGGCTTATCAGACTTTGCGAAATCATTGAATAATTCTTCAAAAATCTTCTTCTCCTCAAGCACTCAGCCGATTCTTACCAAACTTGGCAGGAATGTTCCTTAGGTGACCCTTTTCAAAACTTGTTATTATCAATTATTAGGCCAATTTAAAACATTTTTATGCAGGAATGTCCCTTGAGTGACTTTATTCAACATGTATTCTTTTCGATTGGGTGACAAATGTGGGTGTGGTAGGGCGGGGTTATCAGACTTCCAGAAATTGTTAGATAATTCTTCAAAAATCTATTTCTCACTAACCACTGGACCAATTCTTACCAAACTTAACTTGGAAGATCTGCCTGGTGTTCATTTAAAGTGTAAAACTCATTTTATGAAATATTTAAGAAACAATGCCCATATATTTGAATTTTTTTCTGATTCCATTTATCAGTTTACAGTTTATATGAAATATCAAAATGCACAAACACATCACTTTTGGGGGGTATGATCACTTTCAGTGATTTTCTAGTTTGAACAGCCACTGCCACTTCACCGTGAAATTGTTGAATATAGCATAACCACCCCCATGTAACCCCTTCCCAAAGGACAAGATTATAAACTAATCTAAATTAAAAGTGTGCTACAGACAACAATATTCATGTTGATGAAAGGAGGTATTGTGTACAGTACTTAAAAGTGCATAAAATATTGAAGCAAGAGGAGAAAATTCTGGTTATAAGCATTTTCTTTTGCTTCAATTTTTAGTGAGCTGGTGAGACTTTATGTCCGGGGAGCTAATTGTCACAGCCGTAGTGTCAGCGTTGCGTCCTGTCACTTTGGCATTGTTTTGGGTCTTCTGAAAACTTTTTACCTGGTCTATATCTCGGGCGCTATTAGAGATACAGCCTTTATATTTCACACATGGATACTTCCTGCCAAGACCTTTCTTTTTGGACCATGACCTTGGATCTTGTAGTTGACCTATTTTTATGACAAGCTCCCATATAGGTGAGCTACGTTTTCCACGCACAACTCTTGTTTCAAAAGATTTTACTTTCAGTGGTATCAGAGTCAGGTTTTGTTTGGCAAAGGGTTAATGATTTTAATGTACTTATCTTTCTCTTTTAGGTGCTTTTCAGTTATTATTCCATCCAAGTGCTACCAAAAGTTGTTCATTTTTACGTTGTGTTTACTATTCTTTAGTACTAAATTATTACCAGTATGTGCTATGTAAAATGATTGCTTGGGAACTTTATATTTTTATTGCATTTAGTTTTGTTCTTGTATGATATCTTGTAGAAACATATTTAAAACTTGCAACCTAGCTGTTAATGCAGTGTGAAAATTTATTAGCTCCTTCCCACATTGTGACTTTTTTGACAACACCTTAAGATATAGGCTTTGGAGAGCATTTCTTCATTTCCCACAAAGTTTTCTGTCCGGAAAATAAACAAATTTTAATTTCCTTCACTGTCATCTGAAACATCTTTGAATTCCAACCGGTCTAAAATTTGTCATCTGGTAACTAATGTGTTAAAATCAATGTTTAGTGTGAAATTACTAATACAGTCAAATCTCTATATGTCGAACTTCGCGGGACCTACGAGAAAACTTCGACGTATAGAGTATTCGACGAAGAGATATTTTGGAGATAAGCGGCCATCTTCGCTTTTATCAAGGTCCACAGCAGTAAGCATGACTGTGAGCATGAAATCAATTTGTAATTGTTCAAAACTAACAACAGCAAATCTTGTTTCATTCATTATTCAATACATTTGGTTCAAAAACTAATTACAGTACATGCAATAATAAACTAGCATGTTTACATTTTGCTCTTTAGATTATATCATAGCTTTACTTAAAATTTGCAACTGTAGTCACAACATCAAACGCAATCAGGTAAGAATCAATATTCGATAAAGGTAAACACCTGTGTTGATTACTGCAGTTGATTGGTCGAAGGTGTGAAAAACTGACTTGATTGCAATTGTCATCCTGTAAGTTTGTCGTTTAGAGGTGTGAATGTGTGCAAATATAGGTGATTGGACTTTGAAATTGGTTCGACGTAGGGAGGAAGTTCGTGCAAGAGAAAACGACGTATAGAGGTTGAATTATATAGAAATGAAGAGCAAAACAATCGGGACTTGAAAATTACTTCGATGTAGGGAGAACTTCGGCTAAGGGACGTTCGACATAAAGAGATTTGACTGTATAACAGTAACTTCAGGGTCTCTCAGGCCAATTTTCTTTCTGGTTTTACAAAAGTCAATTGTCTCTCACTAACAAATGGATTATTAAAAATAATCAAAGTGGCATGAGCAGTTGGAGGCTCGGATTGGATGTTGTGTTTGCACTGGTGCCAGAAATACTAGGAACACATGTTTTGAAGCACTTGGCACTGCAGTGTGACTGGAAAATTGATGAATAATAAGTTATAAGTGAATAAGTGAATTTATGATATTTCAATCTCTTTTGTGCATTTGAAGATTTCTTTCTATGAATGAATCAGAAATACAGATAAAAGGGTGTGATGGCCTTTCAAAACACATTATTTCATTTATTGTTGATGAAACCCCCTTATGTGGATACTTATTGGATCCATTGAGACATTTTAACCCATTACCAAACAGAATTTGAGCTTGTCCAAATTGAAAGAAGTGGCAGACGACATTTTCAATGTGACGAAACTTTGAAAGTTTGTGTCTTTTAGGGTAGAAAACGTTGTGGGAAATGAAGAAATTGCTTGTGACAAGCCATTTCTTCATTTTCCACAAAGTTTTCCAAAGTCATCTGGTAGGAAGTCAAAAAGAGTCACTGTGTGGTAATGGGTTAAATGAGTTTTCATAACAAATTTAGAATCCCTTCACCCCCTTTTATCTGTTGCTCCAATTAATTTTTCTGTTATTTGAGTTAAGTTTTCTGTTACGTTTCTTTGTGAATGTTTTCTGTATACAGATCTCAGTTGTTTCTTGTAAATAGTTTTATTTATGCTTAAAAGTTTATAACTCTGTTATCCTATGTTGATTTTTTAATTGTTTTCTCTAAATGTTAATTTATCTCTAATTCAACAACATCATAAGGAGTAGTGTAAGTGTGATTATTGTATACCATTTCCCAAACAACAGAATTATAGACTTGAAAACGTTTCTAAATCGTAAGGAATACCAGATGACAAAATTTATGTTAAAAAGAAGGATATTCAATTATGCTAATTTAGGCAGCATTGAAGGAAAAGGAGAAAATGCTGGCTACCAGTATTTTCTTATTTTCTCTTAACGCTTTCCACAGTTTTCTGAATTGGAGATTAAAGAGAAAGAGAAATTGAAGTACATGTATTTGTTGTTTGGGAAAGGGTTAAATGTTAATTTATCTTAAGTTAAAAGCACCACAAGGAGTACATGTAATTTTGTATTTAAAGAAACTTGTGAAGATTAGTAAACCCATTCCCATTCATTTGCGCTTTTTGACAACCCTTAAGAAAAAGTCTTGTGACAAGCAATTTCTTCATTTTTGACTATATTTTCTTTTCAAGAAGACAAAAGAAATGTAAAATTTCATTCTAAGGAACCTGCTGTCTGCAACATCTTTGAATTTGGACCAGTCTAAAATTTTGCTGTTTGGTAATGGGTTAAGTAGCATTATTTGTTCATCTGCAACCCTTGAAATTGGACCAGGCTATAACTTTGTTGTTTTGAAAGCAGGTGAATGAATCCCTTCTTTGGTATGAGAAAGTTACTTTTTTTTACAATATTTGTAGAAGCAAAATTTTAATAACCAACATTTTCTGTCACTATTATTTTTCAACTTTGTGAATTTCATATAAAAACAGATTATTATTATCTATGCAGATTTTTATGCTTTTTTGTATTGTCTTATATGAAAAGTGCCTTATTCATGCATTTAATATGTAAATGTTACAGTTTTAAAGTATGATTTTATGAACATCCTGTCTATGTAAGTACCGTATTAAGATCAGATCTATGTCAAATAATCACTTAAGCCTTTCCCAAACATTCCCTCATATGTCTAGTAGAAAAAGATTAGAAAAATATTGAGGCAAAAGAATAAAACCCTGATAGAAACATTTTCTGATTTTACCTCAATATTTACTTGTGTGGTATTCTTCAAAAGCTGTTTTACATCAACTTCAGATATGTCTTCTGTACCAGCTTTCATTTTGGGCCAGTCTAAAATTTGATATTTGGGAAAGAGTTCTGGAGCATAATCTGTGCTGGTTGATATATGTTCATGAATAATTTGACTTGGGGCCGTATTCACCATCATTCCTAAATCAAATGTCTAAGTTAGAGTTACATGACAAGCCATCTGATTGGATGAGACGTATGTCTCGGCCAATCAGATGGATTGTTGTGTGATTTTAAAGATATTCTTTGATTTAACCCTTTCCCAAACAAGACCTGGTTTTGACGTCCTTGGTGGAATTAGCTTGGGAAAACATTGCGACAAAAGAAGAAACTGCTGATAACCAGCAGTTTCTCCTTTTGTCTCAATATTTTCTGAGCTATATTGTACACCAATCCTTTCTTTATTGACTTCTAAATTGTCATCTGCAAAACCTTTCAAATTGGAACAGTCCAAGATTATGTTGTTTGGGAAAGGGTTAAACTGTTTGCTGAATACCACCCCTGAATTTTGGTTAGAACTTCATTGAATTTGCAGCATACATTTAAACATTCAAGCATCAACTTTGGATATATCTTTGATTGCCCTTTCCCAAACAACAGAACTCTAGGCTAGTCTAATTGGAATGGAGTTACAGACGAAAAAATAATTGATGTCAAAAGTAGAAAATATGTATATTAAACATTGGAAATATTTAATGAAAAGCATAAACTGATGATCATCAACTGACAACAATTTCTCTATTTCCCTCGCTATTTTCCAAGGCCTTTTCTGTTAGATTATTCAAAACCAGGTCTTGTTTCAGATGTTTGGTAAAGGGTTAACCTTGAATTAGTAAATTGGCAGCATACATTTCATCATACAATCATGATATTAGTAGAAAATAATGTGTTCAATCACTATTAAAGGCAGCAAATTAATTTTATATTTCATAAATGCATTTGATATTTTATGAAAAAGTTATGATATAAGTTCATTTTTAGCTCACCTGAGCACGAATGTGCTCATGGTGAGCTATTGTGATACCGCTGTGTCCGGCGTCCGTCGTGTGTCGTGTGTCGTCCGTCGTCCATCGTCCGTCGTCCGTCAAACTTTGCGTTGTGTGTACTCTAGAGGCAACATTTTTTGCCCAATCAACCTGAAATTTGCTCAGAATGATTGTCTTGTTGAAATCTCGGACAAGTTCGAAATTGGGTCATCTGGGGTAAAAAACTAGGTCACGGGGTCAAATCTTAGAAAAACCTTGTGTGCATTCTAGAGGCCACATTTTTTGCCCAATCAACCTGAAATTTGCTCAGAATGATCGTCTTGATGAAATCTGGGACAAGTTTGAAATTGGATCATCTGGGGTCAAAAACTAGGTCACAGGGTCAAATCTTAGAAAAACCTTGTGTGCACTCTAGAGGCCACATTTTTTGCCCAATCAACCTGAAATTTGATCAGAATTGTTGTCTTGATGAAATCTCGGACAAATTAAAAATTGGGTCATCTGGGGTCAAAAACTAGGTCACGGGGTCAAATCTTAGAAAAACCTTGTGTGCACTCTAGAGGCCACATTTTTTGCCCAAGCAACCTGAAATTTGATTAGAATGATTGTCTTGATGAAATCTCGGACTAGTTTGAAATTGGGTCATCTTGGGTCAAAAACTAGGTCACGGGGTCAAATCTTAGAAAACCCTTTGTGCACTCTAGAGGCCACATTTTTTGCCCAATCAACCTGAAATTTACTCAGAATGATTGTCTTGTTATAATCTCGGACAAGTTTGAAATTGGGTCATCTTGGGTCAAAAACTAGGTCACAGGGTCAAATCTTAGAAAAACCTTGTGTGCACTCTAGAAGCCTAATTTTTTGCTCAATCAACCTGAAAATTGATCAGAATGATTGTCTTGATCAATTCTCGGACAAGATCAAAATTGGGTAACCTGGGGTCATAAACTAGGTCATGAGGTAAAATCTTTGTAAAACCTTGTGTGCACTCTAGAGGCCACATTGTTTGCCCAATCAACCTGAAAATTTATCAGAATGATTGTCTTGATCAATTCTAGGTCAAATCTTAGTTAAACCTTGTGTGCACCCTAGAGGTCACATTTTTTGTCCAATCAACCTGAAACTTTGTATACACAAAGTTATTATATCAGGTGAGCGCTTCAGGGCCAATGGCCCTCTTGTTAAACCTATTCCCAAACAAGCCCTGCTTCTGATATATCAATAAATGATGCCTTTGGAAAGCAATTAGAAAAGAAAATGCTGAAAACAGCATTTCTATCGTTTTCTCTTATTGCTTTCCTTATCTTTCTTGATCACAGATTTCCCAAATCTAAAAGCAATGATTTTTGTAATCTTTTGAATTAGACTAGTCTAAACCCTTTCCGAATGGGAGGATTTTAGACTGTTCCAATTTGAAAGCATCTTTAGAATACAAATTGGAAGTTGAAAAGATGTTATTTTTGTACAAAATAGCACAGAAAATTTTGAGGCAAAGGTAGAAAATGCTATTTATCAGTATTTTCTCTTTTCCGTCATTTTTTCTGAAGCTTTTTTTCCCTATTGTACAAAAAGACATAAAAGCAGGCCTTGTTTGGGAAAGGTGGACAAATGGTGGACATCTGCAGCTGAACACATCTTATAAAGTGTGACTTAGAGAGAAAATTCTTTGGAAGATTAAAGCATCAGTATTGCTTCATACATTCCATTTACATCACTTGCACATGCAAAAAAACTTAAAATGTTGTGTAAATCATTTCAAATGTTTAACCCTTTCCCAAACGACAAGATTTTAGGGTGACCCATTTCAAAAGCTAATGTAGCCATCAAAATGGATGTTGAAAAAGACTGGATTTGTGTAAAATATAGCCTAGAAAATATCGAGGCAAAAGGAGAAACTGCTGGTTATCAGCAGTTTCTTCTTTTGTTCAATGTTTTCCAAAGCCTATTTGATAAGGGACGTCAAAACCAGGTCTTGTTTGGGAAAGGGTTAAAGCCTGGAGTACTCGGAATGGTTCAAATCAAGTGAGTTAGGGCATTAGAAACTTTTGACCTTTTAAACAAGACCTGTTTTTAATGTGTCCAATAGGAAAAGGTTTGAGAAAATATTGAAGGAAAAGAAGAAAATGCTGGTAACCAGCATTTTCTCCTATTGCCTCAATATTTTCTGTGGTGTTTTATACACAAATTGTATCTTTATCAATGTCCATTTGTCACTTTCTACAGCCTTCAAATTAGACTGTTTTGAAATTCTACCGTTTGTTAAAGGGTTAACATCATATTTATTGCATTTATGTTTCCTTCAGGTAATGAGAATGAAATTGTTTGAGAACAATTTGGATCTTGGTCAGACTGTGCATATGCACAGGCTGATCTGGATCCATGTTGGCCTCAAATGCCACAAGAGCTCTTTTTTTCAGATCCTTGCTAAATCATTATATCTCATCATATTCAGATTTCAGAATATTGTATCAAGTTTTATACAGATCTCATAAGTAGACAAGTGGCAGCAATTATTATCACAAGTTATCCATTATTTTGTATACAAAGTTAGGCAGCAAATTGTGCCATAAGAATCTGAATACAGGGGATATCAACCTTTTTTCCAAACAAGACCTGGTTCAGATGTCTCCATCAGCTTTCAAATTGGAACTGTCTAAATAAAACTTTTCTTTGTGACAACAATTTAGACAGGTTGAAATTGAAAGGACCTGCATACGACAAGATAAATACTGACAAAAACTTAAAATTCTGGTTTAACCAGGTTAAAAATTTTAACTTAATGTTTTCTATTAATTTTTTGTACAGGGATATCGGAACCAGTGCTTGTTATTGGAAAGGTTTAACCCTAGACCATTTCGTGCATTTGATACTCGTAAAATTATGAACATCATCATTGCATTTGTGTTAGCATTTTTAAAGTGTTCATTATTTCCTAGATTATGAAAAAATCTTAACTGGTCTAAATTGAAAGTTTTCACATTGTTTGAAAGTAGTGCATTTGGTACATTTTAACTCATTACCACACACTGACTCTTTTTGACTCCTCACCAGAAAATGGCTTTGGAAAACATTGTACAAAATGAAGAAATTGCTCGTGACAAGCAATTTCTTCATTTCCCACAGTGTAATCCACCCCAAAAGACAGAAAACATTGAAATTGTATTCATTTGAAATTGTCGTCTGCAACATCTTTGAATTTGGATCAACCTAAAATTGTGTTGTTTGGTAATGGGTTGACATAGTATGTAAAACATTACCTATTACTAGAGTATATTTCATCCATCAGTAGGTACCACACAGTTGCATGAAGTATTTGGTATCTAATGATGGATGGAATACCTTAAGGTAGAATACCCGTAATGTGGCCATTTTGATATTCATAAAACATCAGATTTTTCCAAACGACGTTGTTACATATCCGAACATATCTGGGCGCGGTTGTAAACATTTGGCGGTGGAAAGTTCCACCGCGGAATGTTTTCGACTTCGCCCCGGATAATGCCAATGTCGCGCAAATCTCATTAGGGTAGGACTACCTTAAGAGAAGTAGACTTTCAATTTGGCCTAAGTCGAACATTCAGCCATCTGGGTATACTATATAGCCCTTTACCAGACGGCATAATTTTGGACTGATCCAAATTGAAAGGCGTTGCAGACGACAATTTCAAGTTGATGAAATATTAAAAAATCTTTACATTTTGGGTTAGAAAACATTTTGGTAAATGAAGAGATTGCTTGAAACAAGCAATTTCTTCATTTTCCACGATGTTTTTCTACGTCTTTTCTTGTGAGGGAGTCAAAAGGCGTCGCTATGTGGTAATGGGTTAATCATTCAGATTTTTGCGTTTTAAAATATTCCTAATACTAGAGAAATATATCATTCTTTATCATTTATTGAAGTGAATTGTTTATTACGTTCTTGCGGATTTATTCTTTTTGGATTTTGAGAATTGTTGTATTTTGAACATTTTCTATTATTTTATGATAAGATTACGCATTTGGACTGAATCATATATAATATATATCTTTATGTCATGGAATAAAATGACTTTAATTTACCATATTCTCTTGTGTTCTCAATAATCTCAGTCAATGAACAATGAAATTGAATGACCAACCAAAATACTCATTTAGTCCGGACCTGAAAAGGTCATTAACACGCGCGAAATTATGACATACTAAATGGGTCAAAAGTCTATTTAGAGCGTGCACACATTTATAAATATACGCGTCAACGCGTAAATTTTATGCGTCGACGCGTATATTTACACGTCGACGCATTAAATCTACGCGAGCAGTTGAAAATTTATGCGTCGACTCGTAAATTTTCAACTGCTCGCGTAAATATACGCGTCGACGCGTATTTCATCTATTAACCAATCAGATCCTTCGTTTCATCCATCAATTTTATGGTATAAAGGGAAAGGGAAAAAAATCGGGGGAACATATAGTCGCCACGCTGTCCGTCCGTGTGTCTGTGTGTCCGTCCGTCCGTCCACAGCCATATCTCAGCAATCCTAGGACTAAATTCAATGAAACTTCACATGTGAACTCCCTGGATCAATACCTAGAGACCCTTTTCTCCGTTTGTAAATTTAAGGCTGCGTCATGGAAAAAGGGGCCTTAGTGTAAAAAATAGTTTTTCTCTTATTTCTCTTCATCTAATGGGCAGAATTTAATGAAATTTTGTGCTCATGTAATAAATAGGATGTTCTAGACCATATTCTATAAATAATGTGGGTACAAAAAAGCTGTCATGGGAAAAGGGGGCTTAATGTATGATAGTTTTTATTTTGTGACAAACACTTATTCGGGGAGCATAATCCGTCTGTGACGGCTCTTGTTTACTTCTGCTCGCGTAAAATTTACGCGTCGACGCATATTTTTTCAACTAATCGCGTAAATTTTATGCGTCGACGCGCATATTTACGCGACGACGTATAAAATTTACGCGAGCAGTTGAAAATAATTATATGCGTCGATGCGTATATTTTATGCGTGCACGCTCTATATAGACTTTTGACTCATTTAGTACGTCATACGAAATTGGCAAGATTTGCAGGCGACATTTTTAGATGAATCAAATTTGAAATTATATGTCTTTTTTAGTAGAAAAAATGTGGAAAATGAAGAAATTGTTTGTTACAAGCAATTTCTTAATTTTCTACGATGCTTTTGTTCTAAAGCCATGATTTAGGGGAGAGTCAAAAAGAGTCATTGTGTAGGAATCCCGGCAGGGGTGGATCCAGGAGTTCTGTGAATGGGGTTCGAATATACAAATGGGGGTCGTTCTCGTGGTAAATTACACAATTTTGTCCGAATTTCTGCATGAAAATGAAATAATTAGGCTGCAGAGGGAGGATCGTTTGAACACCCCAAACCCCCTCTTGATCCGCCACTTGTAGTGGTTTAAGACACTGGACTTGTAACACATGGGTCAGTGGTTCAATCTCCAGCCATTCCAGTGATTCGAATGACGATATCGATGTCTCATTTACATAATTATGCCCTTGCTTGCTTAGAGGAATGTAGTACTCCAAAACAACTAACCCACCAACGAACCCAACCCAACCAAATCTTTACTTAGAAATTTTTACAAAGAATGGTATTGTTGTAAGGTATTTTTCAGGTAGGCCTATTTCATTACACTAGCTTTTGTCGAGCCCAGACAGCTCAATCTGTAATGTCGCTGTCTGTCAATCCAGGAGTTGTGAGTTGGGACCCCGGCTCGGCCAATATCCATTTTGATTTTTGATAAGTCATTTGTCTCTCGCCAATGGGTGTTAAATGTGATAGAACAGCTGGATGCTTTATGTGGATAGTCTGGCAGTACTGGTGAGAGAAATACCTGGCCCCGGTTTCTCGAAAAAACAAGTATATACTCATGAGAATATGCTCAACTTCAAAAGAATACTCTCCAACATTGAAGGGTATTCGATTGAAGTGCACGTGGATTTCGTGCGATTTGAGCACGGTGCTCAGATTTGAGCATGAGGACGTACTAAAGTTTTTTCGAGAAACCGGGGCCAGGAATCCATGGATAGGTGCTCCATCCACCACAATGGTTATAATATTTGAAAGACGTGTTAAACCCCAACCAATCAACCAAAACTAGCTTTTACCTGCCCAAAAGATAATGCTTTTTGAAAGATCAGGACAAAAGAAGAAAATGCCTGTTATCTACAAAGTACTAAACGTTTGGTGACCTTTTAATTGCAACTGATTTGTAGAGGCAAAGTTCCTTTCACAGCCCGGGGTCAAGCCCCCGCCACGAGCATCAATTTGATGCCTGAGGGAAGCTTTAACATAGAGGCAGATAATGGCAAATCCCGGTCATGTCTCTGGGCTGTTCAGCTCATAGAAAGCGCGGTAGAAAGACCACTGCTGTAGAAATGGGAAGAAAACACCGGTATGGTCACGCAAAAAAGTAGCCTTAGTCTTGACTTACGTGCGAATAGCTTTAGTTCACTTCACCATGCCCCAATGTATGGGATATATGGTGCTGCAGTCTTTTCTAAAACGACAAATATCTTACAGTACACTGGTTCGAATTTAAAGCTGTTGCAGACGTTATATTACTCAGTTTCCATTAACTCCAGAACAACAGCGTGGACGCATATAATGAACGATCTTACGACACCATTAATATGATTCCCCTTCAAACTTTGTTGTAAGGTCGTTGATAATACGAGCCCCTGGTTTTGACGTCTCTAATAGAAACGGCTGCTAGGAAACATTGAGACAAAAGAAGAAAATGCTGTTTTCAGCGTTTTCTTACTTTGTTTCGGTATTTTCTGTGCTATTTTCTGCAGTTCTATTTTGTGTGGACATCTGTTTTGTCGTCGGCAGCAGCTCTTAATATGAATTGGTTTAAAATCTGCATCGTTTTGGGAAATAGTTAAAACTTAAAACACAAGAAAACCAAGTATATTGCATACCCAAACTTTGATTGGAAGATCTAGTACTTACGAAAGAGACCATTGGACAGTTGGATCGACTAACACAGACCTCATCGATCGCCAGACGCGGAGAGAGGGAGAGGGGGATGATAATGATAACTACAACGATAATAATGATGATGACTGCAACAATGATGATGATCTTTAGCAATTTTCTTTTAACCCTTTCCTAAATGGCAACATTTTAGAACGGTCATATTTAAAAACTGCTGCAGATGACAAAATTGATGTTAAAAAGGAGGAGATTTGTGTACAACATAGCACAGAAAATATTGAGACAAAAGGAGAAACTGTTGGTTATCAACAGTTTCTTCTTTTGTTTCAATGTTTTCCCAAGCCTTTTCTATTAGGGACGTCATAACCAGGTCTTGTTTGGGAAAGGGTTAACAAAAATTATCTTGAATGCAATGTCACTGAAACTTTTGCCGTTCGTTAAATTTACAATAGTTATACATGTAGGTCTACATATTTATTGAAATAGCCTAACAGAACAGTTCGCGCTTCAATCACTAGATACAAATAATATTTTAATAATTGATCATGCTTCTCGTTTTGAATTTTCAAATGCAAATAGCTTTTATAAGTTGAAAACAATCAATATACTTGTATTGTTGTATTTTACATTACTGTTGTGATGCCTTTTCACAGCGAAAATACGATCTAGTAAGTAAACAGACCTTTTCCCAAAATATATAAAACAACAACAACAACAACAAACAAAAAACAAACAAACAAACAAACAAACAACAACAACAAAAATGCATTTAGGCTAATTTTCGAGTAGGCCTACCGATTGGGAAAAGTAAAGATTTGAAGCAGAGAAGGCGGGGAAACACCAATACTTGACTGGATTTGGTAGATCTTTTTAAAAATCAGCTGATTAAATGTTATTGACGAACACAAACATTTTGGGTGGTTGTCAACAACTTTTTCATTGGCTTATTCTAAAAGATTATTTGAATTGAACAAATCCCTGGCGTTTTTCCGCCTTCTCTGCTTCGAGTCTTTTCCAAATCTGTCATTTATAGAACAAAATTATTGAAAAAATTTCGAAAAAATGTGTCATGTGATTCACCATCGTGATATTGAGATGGTTCACTTTATTTCGAGAATATCGTCTTCCCGTAATAAGCTTATTTCCACTTAGACTCCCCCCCCCCACACACACACACACACACCAGCCACTGGAAGTCGTCCTTTGATGACAATAATATGGCCAATCACCGTTCGTCGCCATTGTACGTGGGATGCTTTGCTTGGAATTGGGTCAGAACCTTGATCTGACATAACTAAATCGGCTGATGTGTTGCTATTTTTAGTAACAAATAGGAACCGTGTCTGTGTGTATACAATGTTAATTTCCCATAAACCCATTGTTTGCCACCGGAAGCGACTCATAGGTACGGAATAAAATGATAATTGAAAGGGGTCAATTGTTGCAAGGAATGAAAAAAATGGGTGGGTCAAAAAGATGCTTGTGGTGGATTTCGTGCAGTGGTAACGCGCTGGACTTGTACAGAGTGTCCCCCCAAAAAAAACCGGAACCCTATTTCAATGTCAAATATTTTAAAGCGAAAGCATAGAATCTAATTTTTGAATTTGCAGTACTAAAGATACATTATTTTTGCATATGTGTTCTAAGTTTCACTTCAAAATATGTTTTAGTTCAAAAGTTATATGAAATTTAATAAAGACACTAAAAACCGTTTTAACAGGAAATCGATTTTTGTGTCTTGTTTGTTCGTAAAAGCGCACTGACGGTCAACTGTTGAGTTCTTTACCGTTGTACAAGTACGTACCAAATTTCTCAAAATTTAATAATATAAAAGTGCCGCATGTGCAAATTGAGTCCGTAAGGTGGTTGTTTGAAATAATTTTAACCCTTTCCCAGACCACAAAACGTTAGGGTGGACTGGATTGAAAGCTGTTGCTGATGACAAAATTGACGCCGATAAAGACAGAATTTGCGTAAAATTCTGCACAGAAAATATAGAGGTAAAAGTAGAAAATGCTGGTGACCATTATTTTCTTCTTTTGTCTAAATACTTTCTCAAGCTAATTTTCGCATGGGTGTCAAAACCAGGTTTTGTTTGGGAAAGGGTTAAAGTACTTGGCATTTGAGCGCTGACCGGCATGTTGTAGGGTAATAAAATGACTGCATATGATTACATGTATTATGAATCTTTGATACACTTTGATATTTTGTTTGTATTCATTTTTTGTTTTGGTTACACCGCAGCTCTACTTTAACAGTTTATTTGTTAGCGGTAAAGATGAAACGAATATGCACTACGTATTGTAAGTAAAATGTTTCACAATCACTTAAACAATTGTGAAGAGTTAAGTGTAGGCGCGCGCTGCGAACGGAAAGATCGATATCGTGAGTAGTAAAGGAGGCTAGAATAGGGACAGGATTTCTGTCCCTATTCTAGCCTCCCAGAGAGAGATCTGTAGGGCAGTATGGGGACAAGATAGACAAAGGCGTTTTCTTACGCATATTGGACAATGTTTTGACTTTTAGGCCTATTGGAGTTTTTTGTCAATATTGGTAGGCTAGCCTGGGGCATCATAGAGGGCAAGAACTTTGTTCTTTGTCTATATTGCCCCAGACTAGCCTCCAAGGCCCTTTTTATGGGGTTTTGGACTTAGTCGTTTTTACGAATCAGGGTGTTTGGCCATTTTTAGGCTTTTTTGGCCTAGTTGAGGTTTTGGTCAATATTGGTAGGCTAGCCTGGGGCATCATAGAGGGTAAGAACTTTGTTCTTCGTCTATATTGCCCCAGACTAGCCTCCCAGGCCCATTTTATGGGGTTTTGGACTTAGTCGTTTTTACGAATCAGGGTGTTAGACCATTTTAGGCTTTTTTTGCCTAGTTGAGGTTTTGGTCAATATTGGTAGGCTAGCCTGGGGCATCATAGAGGGCAAGAACTTTGTTCTTTGTCTATATTGCCCCAGACTAGCCTCCCAGGCCTTTTTGTGGGTGTTTTGGACTTAGTCGTTTTTACGAATCATGGTGTTTGGCCATTTTTAGGCTTTTTTGGCCTAGTTGAGGTTTTGGTCAATATTGGTAGCTAGGCTAGCCTGGGGCATCATAGAGGGCAAGAACTTTGCTCTTTGTCTTTATTGCCCCAGACTAACCTCCCAGGCCTTTTTGTGGGGTTTTGGACTTAGTCGTTTTTACGAATCAGGGTGTTTGGCCATTTTTAGGCTTTTTTTGGCCTAGTTGAGGTTTTGGTCAATATTGATAGGCTAGACTGGGGCATCATAGAGGGCAAAAACTTTGTTCTTTCTCTATATTGACCCAGTCTAGCCTCCCAGGCCTTTTGGACTTAGTCGTTTTTACCAGGGCTTTGGACTTAGTGGTTTTGACCAGGGTTTTGGACTTAGTCGTTTTACCATGGGGTTTGAACTTAGTCGTTTTGACGAATCAAGGTTTTGAGGGCTCCCTGGACACGCGAAGAATGTGTCCAGGCAGCCCTCCCAAGCCTTTTGGTCTTTTTGGACTTGGTCATTTTGACGAATCGAGGTTTTGGGGTTTTGGACTTAGCCGTTTCGAATAAGGGTTTGAACTGAGTCATTTCAACAATGGGGGTTTGAACTTAGTTGTTTTACTATGGGGTTTGAACATAATCGTTTTTGCATATTGGATTTTAGTCGTTTTCTAGGTTTTGATGGCTCCCTGGACACTCGGAGAACGTGTCCAGGGTGCCCTCCCAGGCCTTTTTGGACTTAGTCGCTTTTACCAGGGTTTTGATGTTTTGGGGGTTTGAACTTATTCGTTTTGAATCAGTGTTTGAACTGAATCATTTCAAACAATGAGGGTTTAGACGTACTGCTTTCATCAACGAGAATTTGGATTTCTGATGATTTCTCTATGTGGGATCTATCAGTTGAGAAAGTCTGGTGTAATATAGAACAAAGTGAACTTTGTTCTACTTTTACACTAGACTAACCTTATCAGTCAGGCCTAGGAATCAAACATTTCAGTTTGAGAATTTGAACAATGGTTGAACTTAGTCGTTTTTGTGAACTTCACTGTTGGAGTTCTAGGTTTCGACGAATCAAGGTTTTGAGCTTGTTGTTTCCGTTTTTTTACTGTCGATTTAAGATATTTATGGTTTTTGTCTTTGACAATACAAGTTTTTTGATATTGTCATATCGGATTACTGAGGATTTCTTTATGTGGAATCTATCAGTTGAGGGAAGTCTGGCGTAATATAGAACAAAATTAACTTTGTTTTACTTTTACACTAGACTGCCCTCCAAAGTCAAACAAAAGAGAACATTGGAATCAAAACATTTTGGTATAGAAGTTTGCCTCAGGTGGGGTCTTGTCAATTTTGGAACTTCTGATTCCAGTTTTTATTTAATTAGTCTTGTCGACGATTCAATGGTTTGAGTGAACCTTGTGGGGGTTTTGAATTTAGTCGTTTTGACGAATCAAGGTTGAAAAGGCGCTAGTCTGCCCTCTGGCAGGGCAGATTAGCGCCTTTTTCATGGGTTTGGACTTAGTCGTTTTGGGGTTGGATTTAACAACGATAGCTATTCTCACTCGGATATTAAGGAATTCTACGGAGAATTCGAACCGAGGTTGAAGATGATCTGTTGTCAGGATTGTGGGAATCAGTTTGTGAATAACACACCTCTCAAGATGTAGCCAACCATCATGAAAGTTTCGCTTATTCGTAACCTAGTTTGGAGGTTTTGGACTTAGTCATTTGATCAACGAGCGTTTGGACTTCTGAGAAGTTTTCTCTGTGGGATCAATAAGTTGGGGGAAGTCTTGTTTAATATAGAACAAATGACGTTTTGTTCTATTTTTACACTAGATTGCTCTCCAAAGTGAAAGCGCTGGAGTTCCCTACGAATATTTGTAGAATTAGAAGTTGGAGAATGGTTGAGTCAAAGTCAGTTTGCGAACTTCTCTGTTGGATTCAATGATTTCAACATTGCTACGACCATATGCTTGTGTCTCCTTATTAACTATGATTTCTTCTATGCTTTTCCCATGTTATAACGTCTTATGTTGAAATACAAATGAACTAATCGAATGATTTCCATTTCATTTATCTTTTTTTAAAAAATTATTCTTGTTTCAAAAAATAAAAAAAAATATTTTTTGAAAATGAAAAAATATTTTTTCATTTCTTATTTTTATTTTTCAAAAAAAAAATTAAAAAAATAATAAATAAATAAAAAATAAAAAGATAGAAAATAAAAATAAAAAATAAAAAAATATTTTTTATTTTACAAAAAATATTTTTTTTTATTTTTTGAAACAAGAATCATTTTTAAAAAATATTAATGATTATGAGAAAACTATGTTCGTAATGTATGAGTGCAATTCTAGCAGGAGATGATAATGAACTCGCATCCATACTCAAAAGTGGTGAAAATGGTGCAACAGGGGGTGTTTCTTTGCTCGATTCCTTGTTCGCTTTCTTATTCCGTCTTAATGGACTGTTCGGATGCAAGCCGTCGTAGTATGAAAACAGATCATCGATCAGCATTTGTCTTTACTTTACACCCTTTTGATAGAATCTTTTTGAGTTTGGAGATTGATAGTGAAGATATATGTTGGAAATTTATCTGTCTTTTTCCAACTGACTTTTTCAGACTGGTGTTCAGACTTCTGTTTAGGCTTCTGTTTGGAGTTGAGTTATGAGGAGAGTTATGAACAGAGTTATGAGCAGAGTGCACTGATCTTGGGGATCTTGACCTACGCATTGTAATGAATTCCTCATTGATAACAATAGGAGTACTTTTCTTTAAACTTTTATTCTGAACAGATTTCTTTAGACCTTTGTTCTTTGAACCTTTGTTCTTTTAACCTTTGTTCTTTGAGCGTTTAACAGTAGACCCCTTTTTTTGCGTCTTCTGTGAACGTTTGCTTTTCGTACCGAACTTTCTTACAGTTTTATTACCATCCCAACGTAATAAACTTCTGATAATAACCCCTCAAAGAAATCCACCACCACCGGGTTTTAGAATGATTTTTCGTTTTGTTTGTTCATCGATATTTGGATCTGCTAATTTCACAGCATCTTCTTTATGTTTGTTCATATAGATAACGGTTTGTTTTGGAAGTTTAATCTTATCTTCAATGATATTACGAGCTGCTAAAGCAAACCATTTCAAGATTCCCTTTAACCCTGCATTCAATAATGCCTCTCTTTAATATTTGTTGGCTTGATTACTTAAATTCTACAAGGCATGTAACACCGAGGATGATGTCCGTGGTAAAGCCATGTTCACTCAATGAGATTTCAATGAGATTCGACGAAGGAATGACTGTATTTTCATCTGAACAATATTTATACAGGTGAATGTACAATTGTACCTTGATCTGCATTCTCTGTATACCACCGATAAAAATATCAGTCCTTAATCTCAATCAACGTTTAGTTCGTGAATGGAAATCAATGACCAAGTATCCATGATCCATTGAAGTTGCATCGTTGTATGCAAGAATCAAATGTGGGGTTTGCATTTGACTTGCCAGTGTTTTTATTTGATTCTTATCACGTTCATTACGAAAAGAATCATGTATCGTGAAATCAAGCTGATGGTTCTACTGGACTTTGACTGTGAAAACATATTCTGTGTGATATAAACCACACTTGCATTACGATGATGACCCTTTCTTGTAGACCATAACTTTATTTTCTCTTCATCTTTTTTCTCCCAGCATATCATCGAAAACGACCAAATGTGGAATTGATACATCGCTCACTATTTCATTTTCATCTTCGGTAATTCCATCAATAAATTTGATAAAATCAAATTTCTCTTTCATGATACTGTATGCGTTTTGCCATTCTTTATAACACCAAACAACTTTCTTTGGTGGAATATCAAACAGATCTTCGTTATAATCTAGAAGTTTATGAACGAACTCTGTTTTTTCCCTGATCCACTTGGACCTGATATGTAGGAATTGCTTGGATGGCGGAATAAGAGTGGAAACACGTCTACATCCATTTTCATTCGTGTTTTTCTGTTGACGATATTGTCTTTTCAAAGGACAGAAATGAAATGGCACAAAGTTATTTTCTAACCTTTATTTAACATCTCCATTAACAAAGTTTCATGAACAATGTTTCATGAACAATATTTCATTAACATATTTACAAACATTTATTTACATTTATTTACAAACACTTTTGTTAAACATTTCTAACAAAACTTTGTTCAGAAAGTTGACAATGCTCTTTTGCAATGTTCACAATATTTCTTTTATGATATTAACAATGTTCTGTCATGTTATTCCTTTTCCCCACAGAATTCTTTCACAATGTTCACAAAGTTTTTTCACAATGTTTTTCCATGTTGTTCGTCCATAGAAATATTCCATTAGGATCACCATTATCAATAATATCATTATTTCCTATTACATTGTACACTGTTCAGCATACTGATGTTTATTGTTTACTCTTTCTTATTTATATACCTTTAGACTTCTATGTCCAAATGGCACCGTGTCTGTACCATTGACAATGACCCTCTTTGTATAAACAGATCTGAATGTTTTCGTTTGAGGCTCACTTGTCACTGTTCTGTCCTTATGTCTTTTTATTCTACAGTCATACGTGATCTTAATTTCTGTAGAAGGGTCTTTCATGCATTTGGTGAATGTGTCAAAGTTGACCAACTGACATGTTTTGTAGTCCAAAGTGACTCCTTTCACTTTACATTTGCTTGATATTTCCCCTTTGTCTGATATCATTTGATATGCATAGTTCTTTGGCCCCAAACCTCTGAACTTTACAATTCTTGAGGTTGGTTCTTCATCAGTCCATTTCCCAAGTCTACTGTTAATGATGGGAGGGTTCCAAAGCTTTGGATCATGGATGTACATACAACTGTCCGTGTCAAAATAAAGACATCTCTTGTTCAGCTTCTCAAGCACACTGTATAACTCCAACCTTGCATAGGCTGTTACATAAGACCCAACTATAACGTTAGCTGTAGCATGAGTTTGAATGTGATCAAGCATGTTTTCGTAATTGACCAGAATAAAGGGGCACTCTTCACTGAATATTTCCACATGTTTTACTTTGATTGATGGATTGTTGATCAATTCAAAGTACTTGGAGGGGGATGCAATGTATTCCGTTTGTGTCTGCACTTCTCTTTGAGCTAGTTTTCCCCAGAGACAATTCAAAACGATCTTAGCAAAAGATCTTCTCCCTTTGTTTTTCTTAATCATGGTTGGATCCAGTTTGATACCTTCTTCTCTCTCATAATCCTGAACAAATTTCTCTCTGTCAGATTGAGTAATACACCATGTAGGATAACCACTTGCTTCCTGTTTGATTTTCAGGAAGTTGTCAACATACCCCTTGAAGAATTTGTCAGAGAGTGAATCGAAATGCCATATTTCAAAGACATGTAGTACACGATAACCTTTATCCATTGCTTTGAAAAGTTCAACCGTAACCCATGTCCCAATGAGAGCTCTTTCATTTTCATTGTGAGCGCACGTTTCTGAACTGTTCTCTGCACATGTTCTACAAAGAGGGAACATCATTTTGTGGTTGCAATGCACAGGTAGAACGGGGTGGAGGAGATCATCTGGAGGCAGGACTTTACATTTGACAATTCCTTCATACTGTCTTATGTTCTGGATATCAATGCTTTCACTTGTCAGGACTTTAGGGTGACCAACAGGATAGGATTTGTATTTGCATACGTATGGGTACAACGAGCAGATATCAATGTACTTGATTTCTGTCTCGCTTGGTTCATCTATCTCATGTGAGAGTTTAACTGCATTACAACGACCTCCATACAATCCTTCCCTGGGATCAATAGGGTCAGAGTATGGAAACAAATCACGAATGATTCGAGCATACTCCTTGTTTGTCTTAACCTTTGCATCGAATTCATGCTCCCAAATGAACACAACTTTATAACCTCTCTTTCTCAAATACTCTAATCTTTTCATTGTTCCTTCATACAAGCTCTCCATAGTTGAACCATTGATCGGGCTTTTTTCTGAACGGTTCGGGTAGCAAACAGGACAACCATGATATAGATCACCTAAGAATTCATACACAGTGTTTGACGGGGCATGGAATCCGTCTACACTGTAACCTCCAATTTCATATTCACCCCCATTCCTAGCATGCTGAATATGAATCTGTTTCTCATTTGCAATACTCTGAATCCAACGAATTGCTTTCATTGAGAACCGACGTTTGGACGAATCCTTGCTTGATATGATTGCAATTTGATCCTTTGGTAAATAATTGCTTCTCCAAACCTTGTTACAAGCATCAGCTATAGTAATAGCTTCAAGAAAAGGATCAATCCCTCCATGTTCAAGAAAGACCTGCCTGAAATGACCACAACCCCGTCTGAGAAGATCAACATCTGAACGACAGTAGGACTCCATTTCCTTTTGAAAGTTGAAATTTTCCTTCTTTTCAACTTTGTCATTATACCATTCCATGAACTCTTGTCTTATATCAGGTTTCATTGAATCAACCATGTAATATGAACTGTCAAGATAAGGACCATTGTATTCCCAAAACTGATCAGTGTTTGCAAGATGTGGGAAAAAACCCTTTTTCATCTCTTCAAGTCCAAATGTGTCAGGAAAGCTCCCCAATCTAAAGCTCATGAAGTTATAGGAGTCTATCAATCTAACTCCATTCATGTGAAGTGATATTATACTGTTCCCATTCATGATAAGTTCTGGAGGTTTATTTCCTATTCTTATGATTTCATTTAGTATGAACTGTCCATCATACCCCTTGAAATTATGTGCAATAGCTGTCATTCCCTTGTGTTTCTTAGAAAAGAGCCATGTGCAGAAGTCATTGAGCGTGCTTTCACCTTGAAATATCACTTCTCGACCTTCGTGAAATTCACTACAGGTTGAACAGCGATATTCAAGTGGTTTGCATATGCATTCATTGCAAGCTCTCTGTGCAATACAGTAATTCGGAATATGAACACCAGTATCTTGCTTACATTCGAAATCGTAGAAAATGAACAATGGTTTCTTCTCTCCCGATTTCTCACTTTTCTTTGTCTCATCCTTGTCATTTTTCAACATCTTACTTTCGTAAGGTTGAATATGGCAACGGTGATCGAAAGATGTTATCTTCTTGCAAATATGACACTTCTTTTTTCCAGCACAGACATGGTTCTTGCGTCTCACGTTGTACATTTCATTACATTGACTGCAGCGTTTAACCAATTCACAAATAGTTTTCTCTTGTTTGCCACAAACTAATTTGTGATTTGCAAAACAGTCGTCCCCGTAGAAACTTCTGTTACAATCTGAACAATAGATTTCTCCGAACTCTTTGATACATGGTGGTTTACAGAAACAAGCTGAACATATGTGCTTACAAATATGATTCTCACGATTCTGATACGCAATATCACATAATTCACAGTAGTAACTACAACTTAGGAATCCTGTGATACTCGTGATACTGTCAAAATGTCCTTGGTGGTAATATATATGTATAACTTTACTGTCAGAGTTCACAACTGGATGTTGAAATGTCATTTCTACTGATGAGTGTTGCTGGTGAACTTTGATCACATAGTCCCTTGAATACAAATGTGTCTGGATGATTTTGTATTCATCAACTCCACATGGTTGGTTCGGTGAGATACCGACTTCCTCCAATAGTCGTTTAGCTTCTTGTTCTTGAAACGGTCTGTTCGACTTCCTTATTCTTTCCCATCTTTTTTTCCATTCGTCCGTATCGTCCCTTTCAGCATAACACATCGATACCACGATAGATCGGGCGAAACACATGCTATCCTCTGAATTCTTGATTTCAACAACAGAATGTTTCTTTTTTGAAAAGACTTTGGTATCAAGCTCGGAAGACCAAAGTTTCACGTTTCCGGATCCATATGGTGGTTGTGTATGTGTGATGATGAATCTCATTTCTCCGTCGTCTACTTTGAATTCGCTGTTGGATTGCATCACTTTCTGTATCTCATCCAATATAACTTCTCCGTTCAGATTAATCACATCGATGAACGGGATATGTATCCCCATATCCAGAGATGGATGAGTGATTGTCAATCTGATCTTATCTCTAGGTTCAGCTTTCAACGTTTCATTGACTTGTTTTGTAATATCGTCAAACAATGAAACAAGTTCTTGTGGCTTCAATTCATCAAATGTCTTAAAAATCACATTCATTACATGTGATACCGTCCTGAAGATTCTCGATTTCTTATTTGCCAAAGAGACAAGTTCATACCTTTGTCTCAATGTTGCTTTCTTCTCTTCTTCATCAAGTTGTTTTCCATTCGCTGGATCTCCATCAATTTTTTCTTCATTCGCTGGATCTCCAGAATTTGATTTTCCAGAGTTCGATTCTTCATCAAATGCTTCTCCAGAATTTGATTCTTCATTTTCGGATTCACTTTCCATGATAGGTTTCACTGGTTTCTTTTTGTAACCAATATCATCTTCTGAATCACTGCTATCAAGTCTGATTCTTTTCCACTTTCTTTTGTGAAGTGGAATCCAAGTATCACCGCCTGTTTTCTTTCGTTTAGGCATTGTTGTTCTTTTGCTTTCCAGTGAGGAAATGATATTGAACTGGCAAAAGATAGGGGTTTATATAGCAATTGTCGCGCTCGAGCTGGGAAATTTCGCTACACTTTGTCAATTGTCATAAAACCAATCACTGGGCAATGAAATGTCCAGAGAAAGACAGACAACCATCACATTTCACCTTTGTCTTCGTGAACCCGACTACTCATGAAGTTTGGATTTCAAATACAATTGAACGTTCAATAGAAACCGACGGATTGAAATATGTTGGGCAATAAATCGTACTGTAATGATTACAGTAGGTACAGTCTGAAGACACGCCGTGGAATGGAAAATTTCTATTACATGATTCCAACCATCATTGGAAATCGACAACGTTCAGTCAAGACACAAACCCTCGATACACAAACTGCCGAGATACCAACACTGGAGACACAAACTCTCCAGACACGAATAAATCAGTGGTGTGACAAAGTAATACCTTTCCAAAGATCTGCCACTGACAATATTGAATCAGTGTAGAGTCCATCTTTTGAACCGTTGGAAAACTTTGACAATATTGAACAATCAAATATTGAATCAGTGCAGAGTTCATCGGAGAAAAAAGCTGATGAAGGAAATAACCAGAGGAAGGATTGTTTCTTCTGTAAAATCAATGATCATGGCAAAGACATTTGTCCAAAAATTGTGAAACCAAATCGAATCTGCAGAAAGAGGAAAACAAAAAGCATTTCACCGGTTCCAACCAAGAAACAAAAACTTGAATCATAGGACAATTAAAGCGAAGTGATAAACATTTTACATATAAAGTAAAATATTTCCGTTGTCTAACTTTCTAATGTACTTGTGTTCAAAATTCGCATTGTTTCCAAGCTATGTTTGACTTGTTTTCATTCAATGTTTGCATTCATTAAAGATAGATAAATTCCAGACTTGTTTCTTTTTCCCCCCCAAATAAGTTGAGCAATGAATAAGCAGATCTTTGGAATGGTTTAAACATCGCCTATCCGAGTCGTCAAACGTTGATTCATACCCAAAGATCTACCCATAAAACTAGGATTCAAAGGTGCAATCATTTAGAAACACCAGATGCATTCGAAAATCTTCTAGCAGAGCCATTTCATATTGTTTCAGCTATAGGATTTTCGAAATCAGACCTCTGTTATTTTATCAGTAATCGAGAAAAAACACACTTCAATTCACTGGCAAACCCCAAAACAATCCATAGCAAAATAATGGAACAGAAATGGATCATATTTCATGTTTCAAAAGGCACAATTTCATTTTCCCCAATATTTCAGTGGACAAAAATACAGGTTGAAAAAATATTGGGGAATGGATAAAAGTCATTAAATAACAGAGTACGCTACTTTCGGGAAATGTAGAGTCTATGCGATTCCTGGAAATACCCCCATTTTCCGAAAATACAAATACACTCGTTCTAGGAAAAATCAATACCTCGATACACTGCAGATTTAAGGTACAATACCTGTAATATGGGCTTTTTGAGATTCATAAAACATCGGATTTTTTCGAGCGTCGTCGTTACGTTTCTGAACTTATTCGGGCGCGATCGTAAACATTCGACGGTGGAACTTTCCACCGCCGCATGTTTTCGATGTCGGTCCAAATAATATTCCGACGATGTCCGAATCTCATTAGGGGTAGACTTCCTTAAAACTTTATCGAGCGATGAAAATTTCCAATACACAAAAAAATCTTATCGGACAGATATTATAGCGTCAAATATTTACGTTTTAAACCAGGAGTATTTCTTAAACAAAAAAGTAAAATTTGCATTTCTTAATTGCCGTTTTTAGAAGCAACGATGAAATCACAATATGCCTATATTACTGTAGGCGTGTAAACATAGTGAGAAAAGGCTAGCTGTTTTGTTATATCCATCAAGCTAAAACCCGAGTTATTCACCAAACCCAAGGGTCAAAGGCCAGCGCCTTGACCTACGAGGGTAACCTAACGAAAAAAGTAGAACAAAGTTAATTTAATCTATATTTCAACACATTATCCTGATATATTCCACAGAGAAAAGACCCAGAAATCCGAACCGACTGAAATGCATAGACTTTGTTGTTGAAACTACCAAGTCTAAACGCTCGTTGTTACTCCGTTAAAAACAACTGGAATCCAAAGCTCGTTGTTGAAACCACCAAGTCTAAACCCTCATTGTTGAAATGACTCAGTTCAAACCCTGATTCGTCAAAACGACTACATCCAAATCCCCAACAAGGTTCACTCGAACCATGAATTAAAAACATCAAAACTTTGATATTGTCAAAACCACCCAACAAGGTTCAATCACTGAAATCCAAACCGTGTGTGTCCTCGTCGTTGAAACGATTTTGTCCAAAACCTTGAATTGTTATAGACAAACCCTTGAATTATCAAATCCTTGAATTGAAAACCCTTAATAACTAACAAAACATTGAATCGTCGAATTTCAAGACAAAGATTGAAATTCAACCTAAAAATCATTGCTGTTGAGACGACAAAGTCAAAATTGAAATCAGAAGTACCCACCTTAGACAAGCTACTCTACCTAGATCTAAATGTTTCTAGTTGTTTGCAAAAATATTTAGATCTTGGTGAATGAATTACAATGACAACAAATAATTTCAGCGAAAGAATTCAGTAACTTCAAACAATGTTTCGGGGTAAAATTTATTGACAGATTAAATTTATGTCCTTAAATAGATGTACAAATATCAGATTTGTGTTAGTTGTCCTACAAACGTTGAATTGGAAAGTACACTTGAAAATGGATAACATAAACTCTTTCTTTGTTACAATCCCCAGTGACAGTTCTATACATATTCACCCAGATAATACTCAAAGTCAATTTCAAACAGTATTGCCTAAGAATGTTACATTGAACAAAGATGATTGGGAAGTAGCTTTAGTTCAGCTAATAACACCTTCTCAATATATGAATATCCTCCCCAATGAAGCAGAATTTGACTTAGTGACAACAAGCAGAGCATTCGGGAAAGAAGTTGCTGTTTTAACACGACAGGATACAGCAATACAGATAATCGCACTTGAAAATGAAAATCGAAAGCCTATAGATACTTGGGTGATTCGGTTTAAATTTCCAGCAGGGGCTTATACTTCTACATCTCATTTACTGAATACAATAAATGACACTATTCAAACAAAGATTGGTGAAGTCCTTCAACAAAGAAACATGATCATCAATGTGCGTTTTTCAACATCTTCATTGCGTCCACAGATGATATTCGAAAATTGTGATCATACAGGAATAAAATTCAACCCTGCATTATTCCAGAAGTTGGGCGTTTCAGATGAACATAAAAACACTGTCATTTATCCGTCTACAAAACAAAATGAAATATTCAAATATACCCCTAACATAAATGAAGGGTATAATCACTTGTTTATTTATTCGGACATAGTTGAATATTCCATCGTTGGGGACACATCAACACCTTTGATCCATACTGTGCCTTTCGTGTCAGTAGATGGGGATGTGCATATCAACCATAAAATAAAGAAACCACACTTTGTTGCCTTATCCAAATCTCAATTTAGAACTATCAATGTTAAAATAACAGGCGAATATGGTTCTCCATTTCATTTCATGTTCGGAAAGACTGTGGTACAACTTCATTTCAGAAAAAATAAATGAAATAATTCAAGCTAATCATTGTGGGGAAAGAAAAAACTATTTTTAGTTATAAATGAACTCAAAGACAGTGGTTTTCCGAAAGCAATTCCTGGAAAATACGAAGTTGCACTCCATAACCTTGGCTGACCTGATTTTTACAAGAAAAAATCAATACTGCTGGATAAAACTGCACGCTTTATGAAATCAAACTTTTTCCCCAATACACAATAACTAGTGATAGCGAATTACCCCAGTTTCGCCCTTGACTTCCTCAACATAAATTAATGATTGCAAATGATTTCATGTACAAATGAAAGCCCAGCAAAATCTATCGTACAGACCTTTTGAAGAAAGCAACATAGGAAAGGAATAATTTGGTTGTGAAAATGCCAAAGAAAATTGTCGAGTCAAAGGGAAAAATTTCAAAATGAAATCAAATCTGGACATTAGAAAATCTGGACAGTAGAATCCTGGACGGTATTTCTCCACTCCATCAATTTTTACACATTCAATAAATTATTTCCGTTAATTCAATGAGTTCATCCATTGATCTAATCACCTTTTGTCTTTTCCTTCAATCTTCCATTTTAATATTTCATTAAAGATTATCAGAGTATCTTTTTTTTATCATCAATATCACAAAAAATAGAATGGTGATAATAGGGATTTCAAAGAACCATTTTCTCTTGATATCCAACAATTTATCGAAATGGAGCTAGTTTCGGACAGATCTGTTGTTTCAACATTTCATCCTCAGTTGGTGGTAAGAAAAACACAGGTCATAATGATCTTGTCTAGTTGAAAAGCTAACGAAGGATAAACATCGTCCATTCTCCTTTTTCCACTGATAACTCCTTGTTGGATGATTGAAGATAGGTTGAAATATATCTTTCCATCGCATGCTTTCTGCCGTATAAATCTTGGAAAGAATCCGCTTTCCTCTCGAGCTTTATGTCGTTCAATTCGTGTCTTTTTAATATCACTGACGTATGTTAAGAAAATTTCAAGATCATGTCTCCGATTGGGGAACAAAAGTACAGATTCAATCGCTCCTCAGAACATTAAAAAATGAATTCAGAAGAGTACGATGGATCATTTTCACTGAACTAAATACAATCTTCAGTGTTGAGACAAAGACAATTTTCTTGGAAAACACACAAATATGCCGAGACATTCATGGTTGAAATCAACAAAGGGCTACCCAGACCGGTTAGACAAAGAAAAAAGAAACTGCTTCATCATAATTCATACAGAAAAATGGACACAAATTCACTAGAAAGATAAACAATTGTTTGAAAAGTTTTAAACCCCTAGTATACTCTTAACCTTGAGATAAAAATCTATACACAATGCTTTAAAACTTGACCGAGATTCCAAATACACATACTTGTCTATATATATGTAAAGTTTATCGTTGCAATTTAACTCGAATTATATTTCGTAGTCAAAATGTTAGAATTCGCATTTTCCTTTTGTTGGTTGTTTCAAAAGGTTACAGAAAAACAACAACAGACTGAACAGAGTCTAGTTTCAGTCAAGTAAAACAATATATTCATAATATGCCTTTATTACTGTAGGCTAGTCATTTAAACATAGTGGGAAAAGGCTAACTGTTTCGATATTTTCCCCGCAAACTTAATCTGGAATAACTCGCCAGAGTCACGGTGGGTAATCGATATATTCAGAGCCACTGGCTCCGCACTTAAAATTAGGAGGCTAGCGTCTTGCATGAAAAAAAGGCAGTCTATCGTAACAAAGAACAAAATTTGTTCTTTTTTGTTTTACGCCAGATACATTGTCTTTGCCACCTCTTCAAAACCGAGTCTCCCCCAAGTCATCGACTAAAAACCTAGTCGAAAATGACTAAGTCACAATGCCACAGATTAAGAAGACTCTTAAGTCGAACAAAAATGATAAAAATTTAAATCGATAACATCATTTGAAACGTAGATTCCCTTAACGCTGTCTCAAACGTCAGAATTTAAAGGTGACAGAATTTCAAAGCTGCTAGACAACAAAAATAGTAGGTCTTACATTGAGATCAAATCTATCTCTGTTTAATGCCACGAAATCAATCGACAAAACGAAAGATGAATAGGCCTACGGAGATGGATTCACTCTGCGGGGTTTGATTTTACACCAGATCAAGACAGTGAAGAAGGTCAACTCCACCTTATAAAAAACTGGTAGTTTAAGAATTGAACTTCAGTTCAAAGCCAACCTCACATTAGTCATCAACGTGGTTGTGTTTGCAGAATTCGATAATCAAATAGAAATAAACGGACTCCGAGAAGTCATCACAGATTACTAAGCATGCTTGGTCACGAGTATGCAAATAAATTGAGAGAAGACGCTGAAAAAGTGAAATATTCCTCATCATGTGAACCATCAGATCACACATATGACATTCACAGAAGTTTCCAGTCGTGTATGGTGAATGAACTGCAGAACCTTATCATCGAAGAAGTACATAACAGTTGTAACGGATGTCAAATAGATCATCCCAGTCAAATTGAACACCCTATCTGTCTATACATGGACAGAGCAGAACATACAGACTTGTTTATTGAACGAGCGATGTTGAATCTTAATCCATACAAAGTAATGGGAGTATGGTACCCAATGCTGACAGAAATGAAACTCAACGAGCAGGAATCAGTAGAGGCCTACAGATTATGGCAAAGTATAAAAAGGAACATTCTCCATGGATTCACTAGTTCGTGGATAAATCAGTGGTGTGAAAAGGTGAAACAGTCGTGGAAGTAAAGATGTACGCAAACGAATTACAATATATCTTAGACAATGGCATGTGGATAAAAAACCTTCATGCAAATGTTTGTGCAAAAGATAAGTTACCAAAACAAAAACCACGACATGTTAATGCATATATCATCAACACTGAGAAATCCCATAAATCGGGAGAACATTGGGTAGCAGTGATATTCACCAAAAATGGTGAAACGTTATACTTCGATTCGTATGGATTACCACCTCTGGAAATGGAAATAATCAGTTTCATTCGGAATAATTCACTATCATGGACTTTCAACAATCAGATGTTACAAAGTGTACTCGGACAAGTGTGTGGTCACTACTGTATATTCGCATTGGATGATGTTTCAAAAGGATACGATCTACAAAAAAAATACTCCAGAAAACATTTACCACAAAGAACCTTCACAGAAATCATCGTTTAGTATCATCGTGGTTTATGCAAAACTTTAATTATCTCTTCTAATGTTGTTGTAAATTGTGTTACTTGTTCATAGTTTATTGTTCATAGTTCTAGTTCAATAAAATAACAGAAAAAATATCCTCTTTGTACATTTGTTCTTCCCCTATTGTGAACAAGCGAAACTTTCATGATGATTGGCCACATCATGAGAGTTACGCTATTCACAAAACGGATTCCCACAATCCTGACAACAGATCACCTTCAACCTCGGTTCGAAATCTCCGTAGAATTCCTTAACATCCGAGTGAGAATAGCTCTCGTTGTTAAATCCAACCCCCAAAACCCATGAAAAAGGCGCTAATCTGCCCTACCAGAGGGCAGACTAGCGCCTTTTCAACCTTGATTCGTCAAAACGACTAAGTCCAAAACCCCCACAAAAATTCTGGGAGGCTAGTCTGGGAGGCTAGTCTGGGGCAAAATAGACAAAGAACAAAGTTCTTGCCCTCTATGATGCCCCAGGCTAGCCTACCAATATTGACCAAAACCTCAACTAGGCAAAGCCTAAAATGGCCAAACACCCTGATTCGTAAAAAACGACTAAGTCCAAAACCCAATAAAAAGGGGCCTGGAGGCTAGTCTGGGGCAATATAGACAAAGAACAAAGTTCTTCCCCTCTACGATGCCCCAGGCTAGCCTACCAATATTGACCAAAACCTCATCTAGGCCAAAAAAGCCTAAAAATGGCCAAACACCCTGATTAGTAAAAACGACTAAGTCCAAAACCCCATAAAAAAGGGCCTTGGAGGCTAGTCTGGGGCAATATAGACAAAGAACAAAGTTCTTGCCCTCTATGATGCCCCAGGCTAGCCTACCAATATTGACAAAAAACTCCAATAGGCCTAAAAGTCAAAACATTGTCCAATATGCGTAAGAAAACGCCTTTGTCTATCTTGTCCCCATACTGCCCTACAGATCTCTCTCTGGGAGGCTAGAATAGGGACAGAAATCCTGTCCCTATTCTAGCCTCCTTTACTACTATCGTGTTAAAATGGTTTTCCGGGTGCATTCATTTGAATGCCAATATTTTCGAAATAAATGGACATTTTTCAACCAAATTTTCACTGATGATATAAAACTGTCGTTTCTATTGCATATTCAAATTTGGTGGAGACATATCACTTAATACATGAGCAATTCACTCTCAAAAATGGGTTCCGTTTTTATTGGGACACTCTGTAGTACAGGGGTCTCTGGTTCGATCCCCAGCCTCTCCTTCGGATGAGGCTTTAAACCGAGGTTCTGTCTCCATATGACATTTGCAGTTGAGTGGGACGTACAACTCTATTAACCGTAACCCCAAAGATACTTGAATTTAAATGGTCTTTTGCACACTGTGCCAGTTTGGGCTGATCAGGCGCATAATTCACAAAACTGCGCCATTCATGCGATTTATCGACGCTTTTCAACAAAAACCTCGTAACTGCAGCTTAACTGCAGGTTTTTGTTGAAAAGCAGCGATATGTTTTGTTCACATTTTCGCCAAATTATCCCGGGTCCCCATTTTTACCCATAAAGTATAATCTATGCACGAGCCTTTAAATCAGAAACAGCTTTTAAAATTCAAAACCTATAATGAAAAGACAAATTGTTCCATTATATTTCGTTTGACAAGTTAATTGATTTTCCAGGAGTCAGTATCAATAATTTAATGGCAGCAATATCTACAAAGAACAATAGATTAACTATTTCCTAAACAAGGACGCCTTTTGACGCACGCGATTGCAAAGTTTAAGAAAACATCGAGACAAAAGAAAAATGCCGATAATCAGCATTTTCTTCTTTTGTCTCAATATTTTCTGTGCTATGTTTCATGGAAATCAGATATTCGAGGAATATGCTACAATTTGTGGACCAGTTGGAGAAATATCAACGAGCCATGCTCAAACAAGACCTGGTTTAATAATAATGATAATAAGCAATTTCACTCATTCTCTCAATGTTTTCCATGCTATGATATAGCCTACATCACAGATATCAACCACTCTTTCAATTTAGAGCGGATTATATTGCCGTTTAGGAAAGGTCCAAAAGAATAGTTGCATTGCGTCGCCGTAATCATCATTTTTTCCAAGTTCCAGGTAAGCAATAATCTAATATCTTCGCTTTTCAACAAAAATCTCGTAACTGCAGCTTGTTTTAAGCTGCAGTTACGAGGTTTTTGTTGAAAAAACATTGTAATAATATAATATGCAGGATTGGTTGTCCTAGCGGAACCGTAACTAGGCACCCAGCCTCGTTGTGTCTACCTACCCGGATAGACAGCGCGCTCTTTATTGTTCTCTGGGCGCTCCACTTGTATCAAGCTCTGTAAATTCTATAGACTCATTATGCTGTACAAAATGGCTGAAGCCGTGATGTTTGGAATAATAGTCGTGCTATCACACGGTATGTTACTAGTAAATCTGTTTTTATGTTGACTTGATTTTAAATTGTAACTCCTGAAGTCGGGCTCGGAAATGATTCATCAAAAATAAAAATGAGGCAAATAGAAAAGGAAAATCAAATCATTACTAGATCTCTATATAGTTTATGACTTAATCAAACGGAAATTAAATTGTTTTAAAGATCATTTATTCTTGAAAGACATGACAAATAAGTATAATATATTATTATCATAAGTCTGGTGGGGCTTTTATCCACCTTGCTCATTTTAGTGTTGGGGTTTTGTGCGGTGGGGTTTTTGTCCTAGGTTTTTTTGTCCGCACCACGGCTTAAGGTAGAACACCAGAAATGTGGCCATTTCGAGATTCATAAAACATCGGATTTTTTCGAGCGTCGTCGTTACGTTCGCCCGCATAATTTCGACGTCGCATGAATCTCATTAGGGGTAGACTACTTAAACGTGCATTGTTAGGAACATTCTTACAGAAAATAAGAAATTGCTGACAATTAGTATTTTATTCATAATTCAAACTGCAGAAAGATTCACCAAGTCATTGATTGACTTGTTCTTCCAAAAGATGGCTTCTAAGAAGAAAGAAAGGAACAGCAACCAAATCAAGCAAACTTGTAAACCAAAACTATTCAGATCTAACGCTGTTCAAGACCTGTCAAAATTAAGCCTACGCAGGTTGAGCAAATGCCGATTTCACCAATATTTTTAAAATAATTTGTAATTCTAAAAACAAGCCATCTGATTTGGCGAGACATATGTCTCGGCCAATCGGATTGATTGATATGTAATTTTCCAGTTTTACTGAGAATGAGGCTGTTTGGTGAATACCAGCCCTAGACTCATGGTGGTCTCAAATGTCATCGCCGGGATCCCTCTTCGAACTACATCAGAGCTCATATGTAAAATCTGGTTGACCACATGTCGTCAACAGATCACACTAAAAGGCTTTCAAACCTGTTCTTCATTCATTTCAGCCGGGATCTGGAAAAACGTCCTTTAAAGCTTTTTGAGCCCAGCATAGATCCATATCAGCCTG
The DNA here is from genome assembly GCA_963680895.1 of Fragum sueziense. NCBI lineage: Eukaryota > Metazoa > Mollusca > Bivalvia > Cardiida > Cardiidae > Fragum > Fragum sueziense. The sequence continues at coordinate 19,708,480 of OY804597.1, forward strand.
TGCATTCGCACAGTCTGATCAGGATCCATGTTGTTCTCTAATAGCCTCTTCGTGACTTGTAGTAACTTAAAAGGCTGATCTTGAAACTTAATTTTTAAAAATGCTATAAGGGACGTTTTTCCAGATCCCGGCTCTTTTGTTTTAGGGCTGTTGTCAATGGCGGACTCAATCGAGATCTCACTGTACCCGTCTAACAAGCTGATCTTTATCGGCGAGAAGACCATCGTCAACACAACGATCCATTTCAAGCGTCCCGTCTACCAGGATGTCCACGTGACCTTGTACCCGTCTATGGAAGGACCGGATATGTACATGCGGAGGATTCTGGGTATTCATATTGGGCGGAACCTGCAGATCGCTGGTCGCATTTTGCCGCTCATGGACTGGGGGAGGAAAGATTCTGTCCCGGTAAGAATCCTGCTTTCTTAGGTAACTCTACGTTCGTTTTTTCCAGGTCAGTTGTTAAAAATATTCGAATGTTTCAAATCAGTGATGGTACTCAAAATTTAGATGATTGGTAATGGAACCGCATTCTAAACTTAAATGCCTAATATTTTGCATGTAGCCTACTAATACGAATCTTTCAGGTGCGCCACACCTGCAAGATTCATTGTAGATCTAGCCTATTTTTCAGGATTGTTTTTTGAAAACCTAAAACGAAAGATAAAGGTATACCAATAATTCCACATGATAACATCGTAACCGGATAATAATTTCTTTGAAACTTTGTAGGGTGAGTTCCTTGCATGCGAGTACTTTCTCGGCACGGTGAAGCGGGTACCAAAGTCCGCGCGTGCTAAAGATGACGTCATCACGATCCAATACGAGGCTATCATGGGGGCTGAAGGGACCTATGAGGACGGTGATGATCACATTATTGGCGCCAGTGTGAAGACAGCAGACGACTTCGCCATTCTGACGAAACACGCCACCATGAGGTCGCGCACTCTGCCGGTAAGTGGAGATAGGGCCTATTATCCCCAAAAGCAGAGTTAATGTCAACAAACTGATAAACCGATTAAGTAAATGATAGCCAATCCACAAAAGTTAGCGGAGGCTACTGTTTCTGTAAAAAATTAGATTTGGTGAGCAATATCGAAAATCATAGTTCAAAAATGTTTTAACACAATAAAAGTTCTTAGACTGCTAGTTAAATTCATCGACATAAAGGGGCGACCCTACCGATTATGAATTGGTTATTTTGACGGATTTGATATTAAAGATATCAAATGCAATTTATATTCCATAGGCACTCCACATATTTGCAGCGATGCCTTGTTTATGTACTGCACTCCGTAGATACTCACCAGAAACATCTCGAAAAAACTATTTAAATGAGTAAACATAATCACGACGTTTAATGAAAAATGAGTGGCTAATTTGGATCTGAAATGTCAAATTGTTACCTTCGTATATCTGTTGTTCTGCCATATATTTTAGTTGTTTTTCCACCCTAGGCGACCAAGATACATCCTGTCGTATATCAGATGGATTTCGCATTTAATCACTATCTTGTCGGTTCTCATTGTAATCGTCTCGTCACGAATATGAAATTTCTCCAAAATTTATCTGCCCTAACACCTGCTATTCTGCCCTATATTTCAGTTGCTGTTCCACGCCCTGAACAAGGAGACCAAGATCCACCCTGCTGTATACCAGATGGTCATGGATAGAGCTAACGGAACGAAATTTGCTTACTAATATAGCGGACGAGAATTGACCTGGCAGAGCATTCCATTCGATTAGCATGGGCTGCTCTGCCAGGTCATTTATCGTGAGGTATACCTTCATGGAGAATTTCTATTTTGTACGACAATATCGTAAAAAAATCAATATATTCAAAATTTATTTAACATTAGGGATATACTTTAGAAAAGGTTGGCTAAAACATAAAATCTATCCCTGAATTGTAAACTGAAAAAAAAAAAAAAAAAAAAAAAAAAAAAAAAAAAAAAGAACTGTACTATTCGACTTTTTTGCGTTAAGAATTGTGATTTAAGAATTGTTCTTTATTGGTGATATATACATGTACATGTACTTTTTAATGATTTTTTGTTGTGGCATAAATAATTTTCTTGGTGCAATCAGACCATGAGGATGTTTGCTTTGGTATAAACCTTTCACACATACGTTATCGTTTTAAGGCAACCCTCTGGAAAAGAGGTTGAATGATAGGCCTATTTTCTTTTTTGGGAATAATGTTTCCCAAGCCTTTATTTTCAGGGGCGCCAAAACCAAGTTTTGTTTGGGAAATGGTTAAACGACTATGGTTTACCTCTTCGTTTAACACATTTACTTGTACTTATTGATTTAGCAAGATCTGATTTAAAACAATATAACAAAGAAATCCCAATTAAAACAATGACAGCTGCAATTTACACCACCACCACCACCACCACCACCACCACCACCACCAGTAGCAGCAGCAATCCTCATGGTCTGTATACCCCAATAGCAAGCTCAAATAATCTGTGATATCGTCTTGGAATGGATGAGTATTATGCGTGTTAGTTTTGTGCTCTTCAATGGATTTTTAATACCATGTCGAAATTATTAAATAAACCTTGTATTATATTGTTGGTTACGTTCAAAATTGCCGTAAGTACAGCTTCAATTAGCAATAGTTCCGGTATTTTAGAACGTAACCAGCGATCCCTTCATTGATGTGTGAGCGTGAATTTGACGCTTATTTGTGAATATACACGGTGGGGATTGTGCATGCTGGGATGGGTAAATCTACGGACAAATTTGCCTCTCTTCAGGTAAGACATTTTGCAATAACTTCCTTATTTCTGTGTCAATTAAAAAACGGTTTGTTGCATGTACCCCGCCTTACTGAGCTCTTTCCTCCGATGTATGCTTTACGCGAAACCTTTTTGTACTTTTTGCGAAAAGTGATCCCAACCCACCAGAAAAACGACAAAAAATCTGATCGTTTTTCAGGTCAGTTGGGATCAATTTTTGGGAAAGATATGGGGAGTTTTCAAATAAGTAATACACCTGAGGAAAGCGCTCAGTAAGGCGGGGTACATGCAATAAACCACTTGAAAATTGACACAGAAATAAGAAAATTATTGCACAATTTCCAACCTGAAGTGTGACTTATTTTGCCGTAGTCGTTATCATTTCGTTTTCTGGTCAGTTGGGATCAATTTTTGGAAAAATTAAAAAGTATACCACAAATACCCCATGTATCCGAGGAAAGAGATTTTCAAGGCGGGGTACATGCAACAGACCTTTTGAAAATCGACAAAGAAATAAAGGAGTTAGGCCTATTGCAAAATATTTGACAAGATTCGAGATTATTTTTGTCCGTATTCGTTATCCATCCCAGCATGCACAATCCCCACCATGTATAAATGCAATCGCCTTGCATTTGGGATATCATTTGTTACGTTCGAAATTGTCGTGACTATAGCTTTTAAATAACTCATTAACAAACGACAAAATTCTAGACTGGTCCAAATTCAAAGATGTTGCAGATCACAATTTCAAGTGAACGAAATTTAACATTTTTTGGTATTTTTCTGTAGGAAGCATTGTGGAAAATGAAGAAATTGCTTGTGACAAGCAATTTCTTCATTATCCACAATCCTTTCCATAGCCTTTTTCTTTGGGGAGTCAGAAAATGTCAATGTGTGAGAATGGCATAATAAGCCGTTGTTCAGAGCGCTTTCGACCGTAGATGGTCGATATGAAAAAAAGTATTTCTACCTTTCCATTTTTTTCTCATGTGACATCTTGTTTCATATACATGTATAACGTTAGTTCTAAATAGTGGCTTTCGTTAAAACTCTTGTAACTGCTGCTTGATTTAAACTAAGATAAGAAAAGCTACGATATCTGAATTCTGGAATAGACTATTTATATCTTAAAGAGTGAGTTCCCTTATTTCATTGAAGGACAGCATAGAAAAACAACAACGTGTGAATGGTCCAGTCAAAATTTTATCATATTTGAAGTACATGATTGTTAGATATGTGTGAAAATGCGTCTCTATTCTAAGATCAGAATAAAACTTTCATGCTTTGCTTAAAACCATCGTTTCTTCTTTTTCGCGATATCACGAGCAAGCTTGATATATTACCCACGAAGTCTATATCAATTTGCAATTTTTAAAGGGCGACGGTAACAGATGGTCTAATTGCAAAAAATGAATTTTTTTGAAAAAATATGCAAAACTTTTGTGTTGACAACCTCGGGATGGTTAATAATATGCGATTCAGACAGAGAATGAGCCGAAATTACAAGACAGATAGCTGAATTTAGGGAGAATCCAAACCTAAATTCAACCCCATCACTGATGGGGTTAGAATTATTTTGAAATTGTTGCACATGCGCATACAGCGCGGACCATGACTCAAACGAGATTCATACTTGAATTTCAATATGACGTCATCATGTATGTTGTGACGTCATTTAAGAAAGTCGCATGTCCTACTGTTTTGACCTACTTTCGATATCGCTTCATGAATTTGGTATCAAATTGCGAAAAAATGAGTCGTTGCTTCAATAGTTTGTCGTAATCATTTAATCAGGTCATATAAAGCTTAAAAAGTGTACATTTCGTTTGTATTTGACAATTTTTGGGTCCAAATCTGGGAAATAGTAGCTTTAAAATACAGGCCCATGGGAAGCAACTTAATTTGGGTGGGCTAAAGCCCCAGTGGTTCAATATTGGAGGAGAGAGGGGGGCTAAATTGAGTTTTCCCTTAATTTTCAGTGTAAAATAAGGGAAAATCGACGTTTTTGGCCAACTTTAAGTGGGGGGACTTAGCCTCCCAAGCCCCCTGTTCCTACAGGCCTGAAATAAGTACATTATGTACAGGGGCGTAGCCAGAAATTTTGTAACGTTGCAGCCTAATAGGCGTTTTGTCGAGTCCCTTTGACACATTTTGACGCCAAAACACAGGAAAGCTCTGGAAAGCATTGTGGACATCCAAGAAATTGCTTGAGACATCATTATGACAGTTTTAGAAAAAAGGGGAAAAACAAAAACAAAAAATAACGGTATGTAAGAAAATGGTATAGCTCTAATGCTGGTAAAAAGCTAATCCGAGTCTTCTCTGAGGCAAATTTCGCTCTTTGATATCGGATGCCGCTCCATTTCCGGGGCGACGTCCGATATCAAAGAGCGAAACTTGCACCAGCGAAGATTCGAATTAGTAAAGAGCATACTCGCTTTTTTCCACTTTTTTAATCTGTTGGTCTCTGCAATTTCATCCAATGGACCAGTCTTACAATTTGTTGTTTTAGACTATTTCAAAGACAGAGGAGATAATAGTATCCCATTCCGATCTTGATCTTATAAAGTGTGTTTTGGTGCGAATTGGCTATTTTAATTTGTTTTGGTGCTATCAATTTTCTATTTAAAATCGTGCTGATAAGCCAGAATTACGCTTTTAAAGTTTAGACAGAAACGACAAATTTGATTTAGACTAATGACACCGGTAGGCTGGTTACCGCTCAAGAAACATACTGAACGAACATCATGACGAACATACCGATCAGGTATTCGGCGGCGAATTATTACCGACACTGATACGAAAGCAACGAATGTCAGACGCGCGCCTACCGATTCCTCTGCGAACCTACGAACCATAACCGAACTCATTCCGAAAAATTTGATCGCGTTTGCACTCCGATGAAGGTGCGTTTATGTACCGATCTGACCGAAAAAGCCAACGAACCGCCAACGAAACGATTCTCACGATGCCATTCCGAGTATGACCTTATAGTCGTAACTCAAATGTTAGGCTTTCGTTGATGTTTGGGAACGAATTGGGGTATGATTCGGAGAAACATCGTTGGCTGTTCGACGCAGTCGCTACAAGTTCGTTACGTGGAGACACCTTACAACGGGAAATGCGTCCGGGTCGTAGTGTACACATAGTTCCGTCAAAAATGGATTCGCTCCATTTGCTGCATTGATTCTGTGTCTATAGAACATACACGTATTTAGGCAGATGCATGGAAGTCGCGCACGGTATTGCGACCAATTTATGTAACGTCAAAATGTAGAAAAACGTTGCACGCGTAACGAACATTTCTTTGTTACACATGTTTCCTTTTTCCTTATACTGTGGGGAAAAGTCAATCAGCGTCGTTTATTAATTTATTCCTAAAACAGAAGTATAAATGAATTAAAAAAATGAATTAATTTCTGGATTATGGTTTGCGTTTTACAATCAAACTATTTAAATTGTTTGTGAATACTCGTTAAAGGCATTCGTGTATTTCTGTGATATTCAAAACGCGGGTGGTATTTGATTTTATTATATAGCTTTTGAAAAAAAAATCTGTTAAAACATACCCGTAATTATTCCAATAAACGCCCATATTCTAATAAACGCCCGTCCCCCAAACCTTGGCTGAAAATCTGCTTGTTTTCGAGCACAATTTTAGCGAAAAGGGCTGATTCTAATATACGCCCATCCTCTGATTCCAGATTAAAATAATATAAGTCATAACAAAAGAACATTTCTAAAAACAATGGAAAATAGGATGTTAAGCCCTAAATCTGTTGGCAATGAAGGAGTTTCCTTGAAAAATCGTATTTTGCAGTCCTTATTACAAAACTTTGCCAAATTCGACTTGCTGAACTTCTAGTCCATAAAATGACACTTGATTCGAAAATTTTGACAGACAAGATAAGAATACCTCTAATAAACGCCCACCCCCTGCTATTCTTACGACCATGTTTATAATAAACACCCGGGCGTTTATCAGAATAATTACGGTACTTTTTTGCAACATACAAAAATCAGAGCTTTCAACATGGAGGGAAATTAGTCTGTTATGTCTGTGTGATTTCTTTTGTCTGTGTGTTATTTGCTTATTACGCGTTGTAAATATTGTACCATATTGATTCGTTTATTTTGGTTTTAAAAAAAGAAAAGGAACAATTACTCTTATAGCTTGAAATTAATCAAACTTGTTTATGAAACTACACTTCAAAGGGCCTATTTGTAAAATATCTTTGAAGGTGGAAATAGGAAACACAAGCCTTGTCATATATAGCGAACATTGTGTGATTCATGTAATCATGATGGAATAATTTCAAGACACGCGAAGAAACTTTAACATCATTTTGTTACTTCTTTCACATTTTAGTCGGCGAGAGAAAGCAAAAAAGAACTTTACATTTGATCATAACCGATGCCTTTAATGTTTGTTATAGATTCACCCAATTTTTCAGATCTTTTTTATCAATACTCGAAGAATCAATCGCTTTAACGTCGACGTTAAACGTCCATTTTGACGTAAATTTATGGAGGTGGACATTTCTGTTTTACCTGGGAAAAAATCTGGCGTTTCTCCTATATTGAAGATACGCGTTTACATGTTATACCATTTTAAAGATATTGTAATGAACTAACTAGTATTCAAAATATCAATGTTCAGAATTTGACGGATTACAAAATATTAATGTCGAAAGGCGCACTAAAACATTTTTGTTCGAAAAAACACAGGGGGGTGGACATTTCTGTTTTACCTGGGAGATTTCTAATTAAGACGTGAAAACGGCGTAATAGATCGTTCATATTTCATACATGTATTGTCCGTATGTTGAACTTGATTATGCAAGAAGTTTGAATGGAAATAACACGACTGTATTTATTTCAAAGACAGTGAAAAATCGCATTTCAAAGTAAAATTTCAGAAAATAGCTCACGTCACGCGCCAGTGCGAGTTTTAATTTTCATTGTACTGACTTTAATATTTGCTTGTACTTTATAATAAACATATCTAATGATAGACAATATGATAAACAAACGTAAAGTAATATTTTTTAAATAAGTTTTTACGCCGCAAATATAAGTATTGCTCGGAGTAATCAAATTCTTCGATTTTTTATGTTACACGTCACGCTTTAAAACGGATGTCTTTTCCATTAAATTTTAACCTAAATTCTGGACTTTCCGGCGTTTCAGGTCCATGTAAAACTACATACAGACAGGTTCATGTCATACAGAAACAGTTTCTATCAAGAAAAAGATTCTCAATTAAATATGGTTCTTTAACTAGCACAGCTTTCATTGATGATCCGGATTTTTCACGACTGGTCGCAATAACGTGCGCGACGTCATGAAATGTGGCTCTGCATACTGGCAGACCATCGGTGTACTGCTAGGATGTGTTTTGATGAATCACTCAGGTACTAGTTACTTGTGCAGTCGTGACCTTTCATGTGGGTGTGTCACATGCAGTTCCCGAAAGAGATGGCAGGACACACACAAAAAAAACGTGCTCATATTGCTTTATGATTGTACTGTATGCTACTGTTAATTTCGGTCAATAAAAAGTGATTTTAGGAGCACAATCAAATTTTTATTGAATACAAGTTTTGGACCAAAATATCACCTTCATCAATAATATGTATTAAATTACATTGTTACCGGTTTTATGATTTCTATGTAATTTAGCTCAAAGTTAGAGGAATTATGTAGCATCTTTTTGTGGTAACATCCCGATTGGTCTACTTCCATTTTGTCTACTGTTATTTTAGTGCCTTTAGTCCAAATTCGTATACTGTCCCAACTCAGCTACTTTCATGTCAAATAATCAAAAAAAAAAAAAAAAAAAAAAAAAAAAAAAAAAAAAAAAAAAATATTATTTCATTATTTTTTGAGAAAAAAAATTAAGTTGATATATTAGAAAATGAAGTAAAATGCAAGAAATTTAATAAAATTCAGTCACAAAGTATAAAAAAAAGTAGACGAAATGGGAATGATGTCGAAAATATTAGACGAATTAGGAGTAGACGAATTGGGAGTAGACCAAATGGGATTAAACCCTTTTAGTGATAATATCGAATTTTGACAAGGACTCTAACATACTTAACTTTGGAATTCAATTTTGTTCTTTCCGCAAATTTTACTGAAACATGTAATGCCTTATGTGTCTCGGAGCAAATTCACTAGACAGATCTTGAAAAAACACAAAACTAAGGTTTTGGGACACATGAAAATAGGGACATGTCTCGTGTCATTATGGGAATAATAATTATTGGCAGAAATACTGCGTTGTGCTATGCTGTCGAATGATGTTGATACTCTACTGGAAGCTTACACCAATGGAATTCAATCACTTATTGAAAAACATGCCCCTTTACACACTAAAACTATTGTACTGAGGCCTGGCTGTCCTTGGTACACACAGGATCTCCATGATGCAAAACACTTAAAGCGAAAGCTTGAACGTCAGTGGCGTAAGAGCAATCAGACTGTTCATCATGAAATTTACAGAAAGCAGTGTTCAACTGTAAACAAACTCCTCAAATCAACAAAACGAGAACATTACCTAGAAAAGATTGAGTCTTGTGGGCGTGACCAGAAGAGGTTATTTAAAGTAACAAACCATCTTCTTGGCGTCTCGAACGACGTCGCTTTACCATCTGATGCATCTGATCAATCCCTTGTTCAGCTTGGCTGTCCAACATACAAACCGGTAAAAAACCAAACCGGTACAAGTCTGGTTGGCCTCGCACGCACAACGGTTAGGGACAATTTTGATCCCCGGTTGTAAACATTAACCATTTTCGCTGCTAAAGGTTTGGTCACAACAGGAATATTACGTAAATAGCATGCCAAGGGTAAGTATTTACACTGATTCTACGATAAAGTGTTTAATTCAATAAAACCAATGTCCTTGTGCATGCTTGTTTATGTTCAGACATCGAGGTGAACATTTATTGCTCTTTTGTTGACCCTGGCATCATGTCTAACTATTGAACGTGAAACACTTTACTGGATATGAAAATTGAATGTTGGGCAAAGCATAACGCATGCCGGATTATACACAATTTGCTTGTCCTTACACCATATGTCTTATTTCAAAGCCGATTTTCAATTTTGTTTGTAAGCATTAGCACGTTGATGGGTCTTTTTTCCGATAGGAATGAACTCGAGACTTAAAAACATCCATTTAGTAAGCGATTAAAGCAATTATTAGAACAAAATACTCAAAAAAGCGTTGTCCTCATTTTCTACATCAGATACGTTAAATAGAAATAAATGATACCGGAACGTGTAATAGCAACGAAACAGTAACATATTCTTGACACAAATTTAGTTGTAAATGTAAAATGGATGAAGAGAAACTGTTACACTGCTTAAGCTGAATTAGTTTTGTAAAAAAAAAAAAAAAAAATGTGTCTGAAATCATAACTTTAAAAAATATAAAAAAATATCATCAGATACGTTACGATGTTTTTCGTCGCTGTGCAGTTAAGGCTCTATTCCGAAGACAAAATTCCACTATAATTTCATGATGGATATGCCAGAGGTGTAAAAACAATCTCTTACAAACTAAAATGGATAACATGTTGAATATTATTGCCATTGTTACAGTTTGGCCATTAAATACGTTAATGTCAGATACGTTAGTTAAATTTGATCATTCGATTTTCAACCCCGTCTGAATCCCCCAAATTTAAAAAAAAATCTTCGTGTCATGACGTCATGTTGTTTTGTGATTATTCTACGAGAACTTCAAAGCACATGATCATCATAGCCTGATATCTACAGCGTGTTTGTGTACGTGTGAAATGTGGATGCAGTTCAATATTATTTAAGAGCTAAAATTGTATCAATTCTCTTGGAATTTGTTTTCATTACATTCTGCTTAACTCAATATTACACGATATAACATATATTTGCATGATGATGATCGTGAGGAAAGGTGTAGTGCTTAACTTTGAAACTATCTGTTATTTAACGTATCTGATGAAAGTATTGAACGTATTTGATGAAAAGAACATTTTGTGATTTAAGTTACGAGGGGCGTTCATTAAAGATTTCCCCTGGCCTACTTTCAGTTGAGACAGGAAGTTGAAATTGCACACATACATTACCGTATACCTCTATAGGCCACATGAAAATTTGCAGTTCTGAAATGTAAGTTGTTTCTCATTTCCGTGTGCTGAAGTTAAGTAAGGTAGCATGATGGAGCAAGCAGTCATCAGATTCCTGTATTTGAAAGGTCGAACTCACAAGGAGGCATTTGATGAGATGAAAGACGTTTATGGGGATGATTTCCCATCATATGAAGTTGTTAAACACTGGTATACTCAGTTCAGGTGTAGGCGTAAGTCTCTGGAAACGGCCCGAATCCTGGGCGCCCACAGTCTGTCATTGATAATGCCACCATCATGGCGATGCAAGGTTTCGGGCACAATCTACGGTGTTTTACAAAAGAGGTTTGCAAAAACTGCATTTACCGATTGCAGAAGTGTGTCTCTCTGGCTAGAGGCCATGTAGAGAAAGATCAATATTTGTGCAAATTTTCAATTCTCTCTGCTTATTGGAAGTAGGTTAGGGGAAATCTTTAATGAACATCCCTCGTATATTTCACAAAATATATGCCATTTCGACCATCATAATGTCAAAATACATACAATATAAAATTATATATTTTTCAATGATTAGCAATGCATATATATACAGCAAGGTGAGTTTATTTAAAGTCATCAAATACGTAAATGATCGGAAATATCAGATAAAAAAGTTTTGTTTTATTAAAAACATATTTTGATATGCTGCGTGATAATTCATACCTACCAAACTGTAATATGACCGAACTGATCAAATTGCATTCATTAGTGAGAAGATGACAATCATTTTGAAGATCTACCTTTAACTGAAAAAAAAGTTTTTGCTTCAAAATACATAGCGACAGTTCCTGCTTTGAAAGAAATATTGATAGTTTGCTTATTACTTATAATGATATAATCTTTTTTGCTAATTTCTGTGGAAAAAAGTATGACCGTTAATAAATTGTTAAAGTAAAGGTGTTTTTCGAACAAAGAAAGGCATAATACATGTGAATAAGCAGATGGCATATCCTAACGTATCTGACGTATGAAAATAATGACCTTTGATATGCGTGTTTTTTTTTTTTCTAGAAAATGATGTACATTTGAGGCCCCTTTTAAATGATTAACGAACTAGAAATGATAAACTCTTCATTTATGAAAAAATATATGACTTAGTTTGGTTGATATTTTTCATTTTTGATCCGCTACTTTGTACATTTAACGTAGAATCAGTGATTTAACCATATTTATATATACATGTATAGCTGTGTAACATATGCTGCTGAGAAGCCTAACACAATATTGAATAAACCCAATTGATTTTTATATAAAATCTCCATCTAACATGTAGTTTAGGAAAGACTCTTTGTTAACAGTTCTCTTCATTTCATTTCAAACAGAACAATCTAAAACGACGTTTAGGAAATGGTAATAAATGCATAACACATGTTACAGCAAAAAAGGTCGCTGTAGACGAAAAAAAATGTGTTTCGATAAAGATATAGCTGCCGCAGTCATTTTTATTTAATAATTTGCGTTGTTTTAATATACTAGTACAGTTTATATATTACTGTTTGTTCAAAGCATTTTGTTGTAAAAGATGTGATTTATTTCGCTATTCTTTAAAAAATAAATTCAAGTCTACATTAATTTATGAGTTTTACTTTGGAAATTCAAGGTTACCACGTAGCGTTCTTTGTGCGTTGGTATGCCTAGATATATACATATTTTTGATTATAATTATATTCCTGAAAAAGGAGCATATATGATGAGGATGTCACGGAATATAAAGAGAGGGATTAAAATGTTAACATTTTGCGTGATAACTGTCATCATAGGATGGCATTTGACGGAGAAATTTCCTGTAGGTCGAATCATGACTAGATACCGAGCATTTTCGAATGACACTCGGCCCATATTTGGACCGAGCGTTTCAAACTACCGACCTGGGTCGAGCATAGTACGTTACCGTCCGGCAACGAGCATATCAGGCAACTCATATTCCCTTTGGAAGTCGATCCGTTTATACCCCGAGGATATGAGAGGAAACTCGGCAATGATTCGTTATGGAGAACCGTTGTCACTTTACGTGGATAACTGTCAATTTCTGCCACCTTCTTCGGAATCAACTTGGACATTTAGGCCAAGGGCGAACGACTTGGTAAACTGTGTCGATATTTTTGTAGGGAAACAGGATGTGGTATTTAATTTACAAGAGAAAATCATGTCAAATATGAGAGAAAATTTCAATAAATATGTACAACAAGCAAATACGTCATGTATAGACTTTATCCAATCAGCTGGCTATATCACCGATCCTTTAACAACAGTAGAAGCTGACTTTCCTATAGCATTTAGTATAATAATGTACAGAGACGTAGAACAATTTGAGTTCTTGCTAAGAAGCATTTACAGACCCCAGAACGTATACTGTGTCCATGTTGATAAAAAATCGCCACAACAGTTGCATGACGCGGCGAGAACCATCGCAAATTGCTTCGATAACGTATTTTTGACGTCACATTCGGTGGACGTCATTTGGTCCGGGTTTACAAATCTAGAACCAGAACTGATATGTCTAAGAGAGTTGTGGCATAACAAGATAAAATGGAAATATTTTATCAACTTGACAGGACAGGAATTCCCGCTAAGAACAAACTTCGAGCTTGTTAGAATACTCATAGCATTAGATGGGGCAAACAACGTAGGTTCTCATAGGTAAGTTATGGATTTTTTTCATTTGTAATCATTTTAACCATTTCCCTAAAGGCACGTTCCAATTGCCGACAAAATCAACTTGACCAAACTCGATCAAACGATCGAGTGCTGATCGAGCTTGGTCGGCATGAGTGATCGGGAAGATCGAGAGTGGTCTGCAAAAACTGATCGGGAAATAATCGACAAGAAATAAAGAAGAAGTGGTGTAAATGCATATGATCGAGTTTAATCGGGGAATTTAGGCGATCGAGTTGATCGAGTTGATTTGGTCGGCAACACAGGGGTCCGTAGTTTGAGCCTTGGCACTATCCTAGACTATTCTAGAAAAGTCTAGGATAGTGTCAAGGCTCAAACTACGGACCCCTATGGTCTGCAATGGGAACGCGGCTTAACTGCAAAATTGTAAGGTGCTCAAAATTCAATCGAGCTGCAGACGAAACAATGGTAGTTGATAGGGAAATGATGTGTGTAGAAAATATAGGCCTATACTACAGAATTTTGAGGCAAAATGAGAAACTGCTGATAGAACAGCACCATATTGTGACGTCATTTATTACTGCATCACTGTTGTTATTTAGGCACTATCCAATTAACCCATTACCAAACAGTAAAATTTCAGACTGCCCCAAATTCAAAGATGATGCAGACGACAATTTCAAGTGAATGGAATTCAATATTTTTTGTATTTTGGGGTAGAAAACATTGCGGAAAATGAAGAAATTGCTTGTCACAAGCAATTTCTTCATTTTCCACAATGTTTTCCAATGCCATTATTGTGTAGGGAGTAAAAAAGTCATTGGGTTAAAGTCTACACATGTATAGTGGTACCATCAACATTGAGACTCAAATGTACTTTTAACTATTGACTGTCCTACGTGAGAGGGGTGTTGTGATTACATCTAACGGTACACGCCTTCTTAAAACCACGACGTTTACATACCTGGTTTACCTGTTCAGTTTGACTCGTCTGTCCAGAGGTCATGGTTTATTTTATAGCAATCACACACTCGGTCACTCATCCAAACAATGATAATCACCCAATCACTGGTGGTGAACTCGGACAAAGCGAGGAACATTTTTCATGAACACAAGGTACAGATACTTCATGTTTAAATGCGCGTTTAAAAAACAGTTTTACTAGTTTGAGCATGTACACAACGATTTGCACGTGTTTATCCGCCCAAAACAATATGGACGAATTGGAGAGACACTTAGAGGCTATTGTAATTTTTGTTATTTCATTTCTCTGACTGATTTTGAAGTTGGTATTACAATTCTTGGAGTAGAAGTTTTTTTCTGATGTGAAAATCGTAGTTAACGTTTTTTGAAGGGGACTTGTACGGTTTATTCATGACACCGTGAACATTTTCAATGGCTGTTCCAATTGCAATGACTTTTGTCCTAACAATAGAATGGGTTTTCGGTTAAATATGGATAAATCGTAGGTGTTGTTATAAAATCCCGTAACTACAGCTTCAATAAAGTTGAGTTTGTGACGTTTTAGATTTACACCGACGAAGCATTAGTGTTTGTCCGAAAAAACATCACTAGTTCTATATATAGTAGATAAAAATTATTCTTTTTCAAAGACGAATAAATGGTATACAATGATCATTTCCAAAACAATAGGCCTATCTGGTATTGCAGCCCCCAATTAGAAGGCTTTCAGTAATGACCACCATATAGAAAGTGCTTCGTTTGCCCGTCCGTCCGTTTTTCTACCCGTCCGCCAAGTTCTCTAGCTGACTGCTCTTGGTGTCAAAATACATTAATTTATTATGTTGAGAGTTAAAATGTGTGTACTAAATAAGAAAATATGAAAGGAAAATATTAAGAAAAAAAGAGTCAAATTATTTTCAGTATAGATCTATTCTTCTTTTGATTCAATGTTTTTCCAAACCTTTCTAAATGGGGGAAACTGTTTCGGAAATACATAATGTATTTCATTGCTTCGTCTTTGAATATGGATCAATTTTATCAAGAAAGCAGTGATTAATTTCGGACTACGATGGCATTCCGTAAATGTAAATGTAAAACGTCGCAACTAGAGCTTGTTTGAAGCTGTAGTTACGACATTTTATATCAATACCAACGGTTTATAAAAACAGAACAGTAACCAAGTCTATTTTAGCACACAATTGATTGCCATAACCGATATCTCTTATTCATGTGTTCTTCCTATTGATGAGTGAAACATTTTAACCCTTTCCCAAACAATGATTTTGACGTAATCTGTCAACAATAATATTGGGGAAAATACAAAAGTCGGAATGCATAGCGACGAAAATTCTCTTGAAAACTGTCTGAAAGTTTTTTGGACTGTCATATTTACAAAGTCATTGTACATTAAGTATTAGTGTGGTCTTTCGAAGCAGAACTTAAAAAATATATAAACATAGGTATAAGAATTAAATATATAGAAATAGGAAAGTTCCACCGTCCTAAATTAAAGAAATCACCATGGAAACATGCCACATGCGTATGATAATATACACAAAAATATGCTAATTTCAATTTTGATTTTAGTTTGTATATCCTATTGGACATTGTATTGTTAAGAGGTTAAACTGAAAATTGAAAAAGTAGAAGTTGTATGACAATAAGCTATATGTTCTTCAACGCCAATTACACAAAACGCGGGAACAACGTCGTATTGTTTGGCGGCGATGTAATAAAGTCATGAAAACAGATCATGAACGTAAACTTTTGTTTCAGGACTGAGGAGAAATGTAGTGAAACGTCTTTTTTAACATTTTATCTTCCAGAAATCTAAAATATTGAAACAAATGGATTTAATCATATTAGCACAAATAAACTACCCGTCATAAGAAAGTAGCCACCTGTCTAATGCAAATGGTCGCCAATTTTAGAATTATTCATAAATGTACCGAAATAAATACAAGATATTGAAGCATGGCAAGTAAATCGAAAACAGTCGAATTACCCCATTAATTAGACTGTTTCGATTTTCTTGCCATGCTACAATTTTGAGACGATTCCAACACATCCAACGTCTACACGTGACGTCATTCCGACAAGACAACCATTATCGGGACTACTACCTGTGAAATCGACAGAAAAAGGCAAACGTTACAGATAGATTGCTTCCTGGGTTGAGTTCTATCAGCAGCAGAGGCTGATTAACGTATTAGACCATCCGTTTCAGACGTCTTGCGATACCCATAGTCTTGCTACGATGTTATTGACAACATTACCTTCAGTGGTTTAGACAGCATCTATTGTTTTCTAAGGACAATTGCATAGCATGTATTAATACCAACGGTGTTCACACTCGAAAATGTCTTGTAAACGCGAATCTTATCCTTATCCACTTTCAGGAATTGTTACGGTAATAACAAGTATAGTGATAAATTGACAATTATATAAAGTAAAAGATTAAATGTGCATTTGTAAAATTTTATTCATGTACCGCATGCAATCAAGGTGTTAATTAAAAAGGAAATGCGCACTGTTAACTTTTCCCGTTAGTATACTTTAGAATGCATGCCCGTAGAAAGCAATTCCATATGGGCCCTGTCTAGTCCAGTGTCTAATATTCGGGGGGGGGGGGGGGGGACTAAATTAGATTTGCCATAAGTTTTAAATGTGAAATGATGAAAATTCAGCATTTTTGCCAACTATGAGGGGGGGGGGGGGGTTGGCTCCAGAGTCCACCTGTTCGTACGGACCTGGGATGTGTGAAGCAGTGGATCCTCCTTAGAATAAATGGTGATAATGGTAATTACAAATATTACAGTATAGATCTGGAAACGTTCATTTAGGCTTTTGCGACCTACATGGATCCAGATCGGACTTTGCATGTGCACTGTCTGATCAAGATCCATCTTGTTCTCATTTAATAGCTTATTCTCCACCTGTACCAAATTTAAGAAGGCATAACGAAAATCTTACCGGTGAAACTCCAAGGTAACGATAAAAAAGATGATGATGATGATGATGATGATGATGATGATGATGATGATGATGATGATGATGATGATGATGATGATGATGATGATGATGATGATGGTGATGATGATGATGATGATGCGATATTACCGAATAAATGTTTAAATGCGCCGTTAAGTCCAGTGCAATCGATTAATTTATCAAACATGTGCTCATAAAACACCGTAGCTGGTAAAGATAACATCGCAAACATGCTGTAACGTTGTCACGAAGAAACCGCACAATGATTTTCAATGACATGACACCGAAAACTGCCATTTACAGCCTTTATTTGTACATTTATATGTCTTTTTTGTATACTTGCAATGCAAATAGATAAACATAAACAGTGATATCGTACCATTTCGTTCGGGCGATTAAGATCAACCCACATGATCTCATTATGCGCTTTGTGCACTTGCAATCCGTTTATACCATTTGAAAAAAATGATCGATAAAACTGATATTTTCGTGCGTATTATAAATCATATCTACATACCTTAGTAACTTCCATTTGAGTGCATCCTTTAAAAAAAGACGGAAAAAGAAGTAAAACAAAATGCCACGTGTATTGTTTACAAAAATCCGTATGTGCAATGAAGTATCTGTACCTTGTGTTCATGAAAAATGTTCCTCGCTTTGTCCGAGTTCACCACCAGTGCCAATGGAAGCGAATTTTCGGATTACGTCGTTCAGCCAATAAAATTTTGTAATCTAATGATGATTGGAATACGTTACTTTCAGACCTCACCCTGACAGACTAGTTAAGGCTGGTCCGGCCCCATATGGATTGACTCCAGTGAAAGGCTCTCTTCATGTAACACTGTCCAGGGCGTTCGTTGATTTTGTTTTACACAATGAAACCTCGCTTGCATTGCTTGAATGGTCAAGACCGGTGATATTCCCGGATGAGATTTATTTCAACACTCTAAACTACAATAAACAACTGCGGCCTCCTGGTGCTTATAAAGGTATATTCCGATCATGATACCATGGCACATGTTTACAAATTTGACGCATGTAAACAACATAATATTGAACTAAAAACCGCAGTAATATAGCATGTGATTGTTCGAATCTTGCTGGTGTCTCACACCTCCACGATCCGAATCATTCAAAAAATTGTATTTAAAATTGAAAATGATTTCCCCTTGTTAAGGCTACATGAATATCTTGTAAAATTCGTAAACAGGTGCCATAGCTTCGTGATTGGACAGTAAAACAAAGTATAATAGATTCACAATTAAACGAGAATAATTTCAGTTGTTTTGATAAAGCAATTCAACTGTAATTATTCTCGTTTAATAGTGAATCGATTATAATGTTGGAGCGTTATCCACGGTGATTATCACGTGATACAACAATTTCAGAAAATCCTCAATAAGTTTGCTAATACGGGACTGAATTGCATGCGGTTTGAAGCAGACGTCACGCATTAGATTTTGTTTGATCTTCCATAATTTTCTTTATCAATTGACTTTTAGAAAATCTACCACGTCCAGCTTATTCCCACATGCTCTCATCTTCTTTGCTTCAAACCGAATTCTATTTTGCCAAGTATAAACAGAAATATCGATGATTTTCTGAAATTCTGAGTTACGTGAATAACCACGTGTTATCTTCGCATGTCATATCCAAAATTCCAGGACGCTCGACAGGTCTTAGATACCGTATTATTTTTATCAAGATTCGGATGATATTTCTACGATGAGCATATAACTACAAAATTATTGTCAAAAGGTGTAAACACAAAAATGCAATAAAGTTGGGATCCCATGCAACGAAATGCAGATTTTTAGAGTGCGTGCGTAGTTATTGACAATTAGACTGCTTCATTTACAGCTAAATCAGCACACATTTAAACGAATTTCGTGCATGAGAATAAAAAAGAATCGTCTTAAAGAAAATATGAGTATATTTAGAATAGCCGACCTGGGACTCGAACCCACAACCTGCAGAACAAAAGTCTGGCGCTCTAACTACTGAGCAAGCCTGACAGCCGATGAAGACTATTGGTAGTAGACTGCGGTTTCTGGGACTGGATCGATGTCCGAAACACACCGATATATTGGAAACTTAAATAACCCTCTCAAATACCAAGCTAAAATAAAACAAGAGGACCATGATGGTCCTATATCGCTCACCTGAACCGAAATGATATGAGCAACACTTATGTTCAATTCAATTGATATTAATGACTTTAAGACTGAATATGAACTTATGGTCAATAACATTGTGATAATCAAACCAATCCGAGCTCTTATGGTGCCAAGAATTTTTTTAAATAATAGTAGATTCTAGATTGTAAACAAGGTCGAAAACACCCCAAAATAGCAATTCTATCAAATACAAGGGCACGTAACTCTCGTCTATCTGGTCAGATCAGACTGAAAATCAAACTAATTTGAGATCTTATAGTCTCTAACATTGTGTCCAAGATTTGTCTTCATTGAGTAATAATTGTAGATTCTAGAGCGTAAACAAGGTCGAAAACGGTCAAAAACAGCAATTTTATCAAATTCAAGGGCATTTTACTCTTGACTTTCTGATCACATCAGACTGAAAATCATACTCATCCAAGATCTTATGGTCCCCAACATTGTGTCCAAGTTTTGTCTTGATTGATTAATGATTGTAAATTCTAGAGAGTAAACAAGGTTAAAAACAGCCGAAAAGGCGTTTTTTCCAAATTCAAGGGCACACAATTCTGGACTTTCTGATCAGATCAGACTGTAAATCATACTCATGCAAGATCTTATGCTCCTCAACATTGTGTCCAAGTTTTGTCTTGATTGGTCAATAATTGTAGATTCTAGAGTGTAAACAAGGTCGAAAACAGCCAAAAATGGCATTTTTGCCCAATTCAAGGGCGCATAACTCTAATATTTTTGGTCAGATCAGACTGAAAATCACATCATCCGAGATCTTATGATCCCCAACATTGTGTCCAAATTTTGTCTTGATTGATTAATAATTGTAGGTTCTAGAGGTTAAACAATTTCGAAAAGAGCCGAAAACGGCCATTTTGTCAAATTCAAGGGCACATAACTCTGGACTTTCTGATCAGATCAGACTGAAAATCAAATTCATGCACGATCTTATGCTCCCCAACATTGTGTCCAAGTTTTGTCTTGATTTATTAATAATTGTAGATTCTAGAGTGTAAACAAGGTCGAAAACAGCCAAAAATGGCAATTTTGCCCAATTCAAGGGCGCATAACTCTAGACCTTCTGATCAGATCGGACTGAAAATCACTCTCCTCCGAGATCTTATGGTCCCCAACATTGTGTCCAAGTTTTGTCCTGATTAATTGATAATTGTAGATTCTAGTGGTTAAACAAGATCGAAAATAGCCGAAAACGGCAATTTTGTCAAGTTCAAGGCCACATAACTCTGGACTTTCTGATCAGATCAGACTGAAAATCGAACTCATACGAGATTTTATTGTCTCCAACATTATGTTCAAGTTTTGTCTTGATTGATCAATAATTGTACATGCTAGAGTGTAAACAAACTTAAAAACAGCATTTTATGACATTCAGGGGCAGATAACTTCGCACTTTCTGGTCCGATCAGGCCCATAATCGAACTTGACCGAGAACTTATGATCCTACTTGTTTTGGCCAAGTTTGATCAAGATTGCCTAACTTTTGTGGATGCTAGAGTGTAAACACCCCAAATGTTGACGGACGGACGGACGGACGGACACCGGACAAAAAGTGACCACAATAACTCACCTCGAGCACTTCGTGCTCAGGTGAGCTAAAAAACAAAAAACAAAAACAAAAAACAACACATTTTGTTAGCATAAATGAGTAGTAAAGCTGCATAAAAAGCATAGTTATTTACATGCTAACACTAAAGCAATAATAAAAATTAACAATAAAAGATATTCGACATGGCCGCGAAAACTGGTGAAAATCTGGCTGTTTTCGTGCACACGTGAAATGATAGTCCATTTGAGGTGTGTTGCCTCTGAAGCCGAGATAGTGCTAGATCCCATAATGCATTCAAAATATGTGGTTTCCGTCTACTTTCTGCACAAGTTTACTCTTTAGATTGGTTCCCTGTCGTACTATGTATTTCAGTACGTCAGGCATTCACTAAAAATGGCCGCCTCCAGTGGGGTAATTTAATTTCAAAGATAAAGAGCAAAGTTCTTTAATTTTGTGAGCAGGGAAGGGTCATTAGAAGAGTAGATAGGTTTCGGTATATTTTTAATACTAGCAATAGAAGTTTTACATGACCTCAACGCTA
This sequence comes from Fragum sueziense, assembly GCA_963680895.1. Classification (NCBI taxonomy): domain Eukaryota; kingdom Metazoa; phylum Mollusca; class Bivalvia; order Cardiida; family Cardiidae; genus Fragum; species Fragum sueziense. Next base: position 19,730,220 of record OY804597.1, read on the forward strand.
ACCCGAAATAAAACGGTTTCAAATTATATGCATGAAAACTATATCAAGGCAATTTGTAGTCTCTCTATTTTTTTTTGGGGGGGGGGGGGAAATATTCCACAAACCAAAATTTTAAACGTGGGAAATTGTCTGACCTAGTTTCAAAAGATTCTGCATATTAATGAGATTAACCACGATACCAGTGATCATGCAAGCTATTCTAATTAAATGCGTGAAATGCTGTCGATTTCTCCCCGATGTCACATGTAGATGATGAAGCATTTTTTCTTATTCAATAGAAAGCTCCTGTATAAACACGAATAAAATCTATTATTTCTATCTATAATATACATGAACACTTATTCTATGATAAAGTGCTTATTTCAATAAAACAACTGTCCTTGTGCATGCATGTAAATGTTCAGGCATCGAGGTGAACATTTGTTGCTTTTTTGTTGACCTTGACATCGTGTCTAACTAATGAACCTGGAACACTTTGCTGAATAAGAAAGTAAAATGTTGGGCACAGCACAAAGCATGCTGGATTATACAACAATTTGCTTGTCCTTACACCATATGTCTTATTTCAAAGCCGATTTTCAATTTTGTTAGTAAGCATTTGGCACTTTGAGAGGTCTGTTTTCCAACCGGAATGAACTCGAGACTTAAAATCATCCAAATAGTAAGCGATTAAAACAATTATTTGAACAAAATACTCAAAAGAGCGTTGTCCTTATTTTATACATCAAATACCGGTACGTTAAACAGATATGAATGATACTGGAATGTGTAATAGCATCGAAACAGTATCATATTATTGACAGAAACGTAGTTGTAAATGCAAAAAGGCTGAAAAAAAAAAAAAAAAAAAAAAACCCGGTCACTCTGCTTAAGCTGAATAAGTTTTGAAAAAAATTGTGTCTGAAATCATACTTTTAGAAAATATAAAAAATATATCATCAGATACGTTAAGATGTTTTTCGTCGCTGTGCAGTAAAAGCTTCATTCCGAAGACAAAATTCCACTATAATTTCATGATGGCTATGCCAGTGGTGTTAAAACACATTCTCTTACAAACTAAAATGGATGACATGTTGAATTTTATAGCCATTGTTGCAGTTCGACCATCAAATACGTTAAAATAAGATAAGTTGGTTTAATTTCATCATTCGTTTTTCAACCCCGTCTGAATCCCCTAAATCTAAAAAAAAAAAAAAAAAAAAAAAAAAAAAATCTTCGTATGATGACGTCACATTGTTTTGTGATTGGTCTACGATAACTTCAAACCATACAATCAGCATAGCCTGATATTCACAGCGTGTTTGTGTACTTGCGGATTGTGGATGCAGTTCAATATTATTTAAAGGCTAAAATTGTATCAATTTTCTTTGAATTTGTTTTTATTACCTCAATATTATACGATACAGCATATATTTACATGACGATGATCGTGGCGAAGGGTGCAGTGCTTTACTTTGACACCATCTGATATTTAACGTATCTGATGAAAAAATCTAACGTTTTTGATGAAAAGAACATTTGCGATTTCAGTTATATTTGACAACACATATTCCATTTCGTCCATCATAATTTCAAAATAAATACAAAATATATTTTTTTCAATGATTAGCAATGCATATACATCCAGTAATACGAGTTTATCTAAAGTCATCAAATACGTTGAATGATCTTAAATATCAGATAAAAACATATTTTTGATATGCTGTGTTATAATATATACCTACCAAACTGTAATATGACTGAACTGTTCAAATCGCATCCATTACTCAGAAGATGGCAAACATTAATTTTGAAGATCTACCTTTAATTGAAAAAAGGTGTTTTTACTTCAAAATACAATAAAACAATTTCTGCTATGAAAAATGCTTGATAGTTTCATTATTATTTATTATGCTATAATCTATTTTGCTAATTTCTGTGAAAAAGATATGACCGTTCATAATTTGTTAAAGTAAAGGTGTTTTTTTCTCACAAAAAAGGCATACTACATGTGTATTAGCAGATGGTATATTTTAACGTATCTGACGTATGAAAATTAAGGGCCTTTGATATACGTGATTTTTCCTAAAATTGATGTACATTTGAGGCCCCTTTTGAATGATTAAAGAACAAGACATAATAGACTATTAATTTATGAAAAAATATAGGACTTAAAGTCTGGATGATATTTTTCATTTTTGAATCGCTACTTTGTACATTTAACGTAGAATTAGTGTGTAGACTATTTTTGTTGAAAATACGCCAGACCAGATTGGAGGAGCTAATATGAAATCAATGGAAATGTATGTCTACTGATCTGATCTTTATCGTTCTCGTGTAGGGTCACCAAAAACGACGCCAAACGATAATCCATTTATTACGCGGTTGAAACATTGGCACAGCGACGATTCCAGTTGCCATGGTAAGCATGTGCGGGGTATTTGCATATTTGGCACGAAGGATTTGCCTCTATTAGCCACTCGAGAGGAACTATTTGCCAACAAGCTACACTTCGACTATCACCCAGAAGTCATGGTGTGTATGCAGGAACTACTTTACAACCGGACGGCGGATGAATATGAGGGGCGGATTGATTTTAATGTTAGCTACTACGCGACGAGGCACTTTGTGAAAAATAAATTTTAGTTTCCTTGACTTTTCCCCTGATTCTTTCTGTTTCTTGTTTCTCTGTCTCTCTCTGTCTCTTTGCCCCCTTTCTCTCCGTCTCTGTCTGTCTGTCTGTCTGTCTGTCTGTCTGTCTGCCTGCCTGCCTGCCTGTCTCTCTCTCTCTATCTCTCTCTCCCTCCCTCTCTTCTCTGTCCTCTTTGTCTATCTCTCTCTCTTTCTCTTGACTGAACCTCCTTAATAATGTTGGTAAATAGAAAGGGGTGTTTAACATTTTAATTAGTATAATGTGAAAAAACAGGAGCTTATTTCGTAAGACATTGACTCATATATTTTTCTTTCGTTCATTCGGTTTTTCTGTATAGATCGGGTTAAATTTGACTGCGTATATTATTGGCACAAAAGAAAAATGAAAAAAATTGAATAATAATAACATTAATAATAATAATAATAATAAAAAACGAATATTGTAGCAAGAGTCTATAAATTGTTCTACTTGCTTCTCTGTATTCGCTCTGTGTCAAACTCCGATTCTGCATATTTTGAATGCATAGAAATACATAAAAATCTGTTTGGAACTATATAACAATTTTGCTTATTAAGTCATTTTTTACATTGTATGTATGTATCTTTAATAATCAAATGTTCGTACAAAAAATCGCTGATCAAATTTCCGATTTACTTCATTTTCGCCACACGTGACCACTAACATATTGACCTTATGTAGACAAAGTATCAATTTGAACGGATCCTTGGTTTGGAAGATATATTAAATCAAAGTGGGTGGGGTAAGTCACACACTATGTCATTAGATGGTAAGTAATTTCTTATACAGTTTTACTAACAGTTCATAACTTGAAAACCGGTCATGCAGTCAAATATTTGTGTCATGTACTTTGAATACATGTTGTTGTTTATTCCATAAATAACGCTTTTCTGACTAATTCCCTGTTAAATTGACGATTTTTTCGTGTAAATCGAGAGAAAGCTACAACTTGTTACCGGTATTGTGAACGCTTCCCACTTTCGTTTTGCATCCAAAACACTTTCACTTGAATGTTTGATGAAACCGCTAGATTCGGGGCAGAGTGAGTTAGAACCAGGTCATCTTCGGAAACCCAGCGGTCATAGCTATGCTACAATTGCAGCGTAGATCTATGGCCGCTGGGGTTCCGAGGATTAACCAGGTATGGCCCTCCCAAAGGCGCGTGCGTGCACTTTATCTCGTCAAAATTCGTGAGTATAAGCTGAGAAATTAAACAAAATATACCTTGGATCGGGCGTTTTTTCCGGAAGAACGCTTCCCAAAAGTCACGTAGGTTATTCACCTTGCAGTCTAAACTAAATGATAAGACAAGAGCTTTGATATTGTGAAACGGATGGAAATTTATTGTTTAATACCTCAAGTGGTTACCGAATTATTTACACTTTTCGACATGGACAAGACCTTTGTCCATTAGTATATTTATACTAAAGGAAAAAAGAAACGCAACAAAAAATAATTTGATCATACGTTTTGTTTTTTGTTTTTCTCAAAATTACCCTAATTCGAGTACTTTTTTCAATGCATAGTAAACCTTCATCATTTGACTTTCCAATGTCAAATTTCATAAAGGTCACAATTTGTACGTACCTGCGATATGCGTTTAAATGAGAGCGGTTTGGCGTCAACGTTGAATGCGTTCCCGCACGCAATCCAAACTGACGTTAACAATTCCTTGCTGAAATTTGATTGATCTACTTTCCATGAATAGCATCAATAGTTTTTCTCGATAAGATAATTTTTTTGCTTAGGTAAAATAAACGAACGTTATTGTCCTGACGTCGTGCCGTTAGACGTTGACGACCGCTTTTCGAGCGACCGTCAGTTGTTCCGTGGGTTCTAAGACGTTATCTCAAGCACTATTCTGTCAACCGATGTACACCAAAATCAGCTGCAACTGCGGGTTGAAATGTTCCATTCGTAAACATCACTATTTCTACCGGACGACGTCTTTGAATAGATCGCAGAATAATATGAGGGATTAAATCCAAACGAAAATCATTGCCTTTTGTCGAGTCGACGTGCATCTACACAAATTAAAAGAGTTTTCCAAAAAGTTTGGATATTTAAAGCTTTGCACGCGAGAAACGTGTAAACGTCTTTTTTGACGGTATCCCACAGATAAGACAGGTTCTAACGTAAACACAAAAATCAATATAAAAATCCAGTACCCTGTAATAATCAGAAACAGCTTTGACTCAATAACAACAAACAATTCAGAGAAATTACAAAAAGTAGTTGTTGCGTTACTTCTTTCCTCTAGTATACATGCCTTGTATATTTCAAGGTTGTTTTAATCTTTGACCATCGTCCTCAGATTCCCAAAAGAAATTGTAAAGTTATTGCCAGTTATCAAATGTAGACCGTTTAAGACAAAATTTAAGACAAAAAAGTCGGATAAGTCACAGAAATATTGGTCTTAAACCTAAGTCAAAAAGTAGGAACTTCCTAAGACTTGAGACATTGATGAAACGCGACTTACGTCTTTTAAATGTATCGTAGGACGTTTTTAAGTCAAATAATAATAATGAATGTTTTCAATGTTGAACGAAAAATTCTGACGTTGCGTCAATCTAATTGGGGTTGGACTACCTTTATCAGACAGCCTACCTAGCTGCGCCAAGTATATTGAACTGAATACATATTGATCCCATATGGCTCATGGGCGGATCTTTACGATCCCATCTTCATTCTAACAACTTACTTTTGCTGTATCCTTCTCGTTTTTTCCCGGCAAAAATAATTCACATTAGCCCTTGCATGTCAAGTTTGGCGTCCCTTTTTACAAAGTACGGGGAGACTACGGAGGTTGTCCCAATAAATCGTAGACAACGTCAATAAATAAAAACTACTCAATAGACATTTCCGATTTTTCCACAGGTTAACCCTTTCCCAAACAAGACCTGGTTTTGACGTCCCTAAGAGAATTGGCTACGGAAAACAATAAGGCAAAAGAAGAAAATGCTGATAATCAGCATTTTCTCCTTTTGCCTAAATATTTTCGGGGCTACATTGTACACACATCATATCTTAATTAACATGAATTAAATTGTCTACAGCAGCTTTTGAATTGGATCACCCTAAATGTTTGCCCGCTTGGGAAATGGTTAAGCCTACAACTTTTGACGCCACTTTGACAAAGAATCAAGTTGAATGCTTATCTTATACTTAACATGTAGAATTTTAGCAAAGGCATGAACCGACCCACGGCGCACGTCACAACGTCATAATTATGGTCATAACGTCATATTTTCAACGGGAAACCGAACGGCATTTTCTTGTCTTATGATTGAACTTTGTACTTATATCGTATTGAGACAAAAGAAGAAATTGCCGATAAGGCACATTTTCCTCTTTCGCACTAATAATACCGGTATTCTTTACTACATTGTAGACATAGGCTATCATTATCATCATTCTGTTTTGACATATATAGCATCTATAGCAGTTTTCAAATTGTTCAAAAGTTTGCCATTTAGGAAAGTATCAAGTGCAATAACAAGAAAACATGACCGGCCTTATCTTGTCATATATGGTGAATCGCGCATATCAACTTTGATCTTACATGCATTTAAGATAACTAAATTCTAGCTCGATAGACCAGCCATATAATAATCTTATCGCAAACTTGAGACAAGTTCATAACATGACTACACGGATTTCGACTTTAGTACTTATTTCTTACTCGGCTCTGATGTGGCAGGCCATCGTGCGAGCCGTGCCTGTGCTACACTGTGTGAGCTGTGCCAATGCGACTTGCCCCCCAGAGCCTAATTGTGTATTGGACCGAGTTCCCTGCGGTTGCTGTAATGTCTGTGCCCTCGGTAGAGGCGAGGAGTGCCATGGTTTCTCACCAAGGTATGTTTAGTAATTTAACCCTTTCCTAAACGGCAAAATTTTAGGGTGGCTCACTTCAAAAACTGCCACAAATGACAAAATGGATGTTATTAAAGATAGGATTTGTGTAAAATATGGCACAGAAAATATTGAGACAAAAGGAGAAACTGCTGGTTATCAGCAGTTTCTTCTTTTGTTTCAATGTTTTCCCTTAAGCATTTTCTATTTGGGACGTCAAAACCAGGTCTTCTTTGGGAAAGGGTTAACTTTTTCCTAATCGACAAAAGAATGAATGTTTATAATTGATTGTTACGTCAGACAACACTGCAGATTATTATAAAGATAGGATTTGTGTATAAAATAGCATAGAAAATATTGAGTATTGGTTAGGTGATCCAGTCACCGCGTTATGACCATAGCAGCCGAAAGAGGCGTCTAATCCCATTAGGTCAAACAATCCTTGAGGTTTTATAGTGTACATTAACATTACCAAAGTTCGTATGTCTTAAGGTAGAACATCTGGGGCCTGTTTCATCAAAACATTTAAGACGTATTTTTGACTTACCGACGACTTACGACAAGTTTAGGGCAAGAAACGCGTATCGCCATTCTATCAAAAGCTGGGTTATGCGATTGTTGTTTTAAGCGATTTTTAAGACATTGGTAAGTCAAAAATACGACTTAAATGTTTTGATGAAACAGGCCCCTGGGGCCAGTTTCATCAAAATATTTAAGACAATTTTTTTTTACTTACCGGTGTACCGGTGACAAATTCAGGGCAAGAAACGCGTATCGCCAATCTATCAAGACCTGGGTTATACGTTTGTTGTTTTAAGCCATTCATAAGACATAGGTAAGTCAAAAACACGTCTTAAATATTTCGATGAAACAGGTCCCTTAATCCGCTATTTACAAATAGCGAAAAATCAAAATATCAAAGAGCGTATTTACATCAGAGAAGACTCGGATTACAGGTCCCTGTAATGTGGCCATTTTAAGATTCGTAAAACATCGGGTTTTTCGAGCAGCGCCGTTACTTATCCGAACCTATTCGGACGATGTCGTTAACATTCGGAGATGGAAAGTTCCACTGCCGAATGTTTTCGACGTCGTCCGAATATTTCCGACGGGGCGCAAATCTCATTAGGGTTGGACAACTTTGACAAGCTCCTTGGACTACTGTAACAAGCTCCGTGTATTATGTAGATCTACACTTAAAGACACTTCCAACGCAACACTTACATTTTCCATCATAATTAAATAAATAATGCAGTATATTTCATAAAATTTTCAGCAAATATAAATCAGCCATGTTTACATGTTTTCTGTAAATTTCATCAAAATCGTTTGATCCAAACATAAGAAATATTTAGGTTTTTTCACTAAGACTCAAAAATTAAAAGTCACAAAACCCCTAGCAATTGCAGAATTCAATAGCATCAAAGCAGCGTCACTAAATCATGCTCTCAATATCTCGAACCACTGCTTCTTAAGATTTGATAACATGCTTTCACGGGCGAAGCAATACTAGAAGTCAGTTGTACCTATTTTGTTTAAGAAATAATGTTTTGTACGTGTCAGCATTGCACAAAATTATCGAATTTGTTACCAGACATTAGTTTTTCGCCATTTTTCTCCAAGAAATTTCAACAACTGGAACAGGAGCTTAAAGGGACGAATTAAGAATGATCCTGCTAAGAGTCATCATCAATTATGCTTTATAAATGAGAAGGGTGTGTCTTCGTGTCATTTAGGTCCATGACGGACACACAGAATGTTAGCAGAATGTCACAAACTGTACTGTTGTTACATGAATACCATGAATTTACGTTATCAGCTCGCACAGCTTTTTTGCGACTTTTTGTTTTCTAGTCATATTATATGAACTGCAAATTAAATCATTTTTCTTCAATGATTCTTTATGAAAATTACAGATACTATGCAAGTGTGAATGAATTAAATTTGTTGAAAATTTGATGAAAATGGTTCATTAAATTTCAAGTTATTACCAAAAAGGCAGGTGTTGCGTTGGAAGTGTCTTTAAGTGTATATGGTATAGCCTATTTTTTCTATAATTGTTATGTAGTCTGGCGGGCAAAAGGTATTCTTGACAGAATCTCGTATTGAATAGCATAGTTTTTTTGTGTGTTTCTGAAAGCTTGCGTCTAGTAATCCTGGAAAATTTCGAATGTTACTTCGTCACCTTGAGCTACTCACAGAAATCAAGATGGGGTCTAATTAAGATGGCGGATTATCAAGTTACAGTATAAAAAAATCACAAATAGCGTTAAAAAAGTTTTTTTGAAATGGAAATAAAATGTCTCGGCGTACTCATCAGTAAGCCTAGCGCTTAGATAGTCTGAAATATTGTGTTTACATAATCTAAGACTATTGTTTCTAACACATACGATACATGTACTTGCAATATCTTACCCCACCCGCTACATTTAGCGAGAGGGAAATCTTGAAATAATTTATGTCGTATGATTTACTGATTCTTTACAAAAAATCAAATACATATCAAATATATAATTATAGTATATAACGGAAAATCACACAAAAATCACAATAACATAGAGTCTTTGATTATTCAAAATGGCATCCAAGATGGCGATCTTTTGTGATTAATTTGTTAGTATTACGTATACACGTACATGTATAATAGGACAAAGACCTGTGAATGATCAAAGATCAGCGAGTCTAAGTTGGCGGGGGAAGAGGGATTTCGATTTTAGAAATATGTGACTCGAACCCAACACCTTGTAATAAATCGACATGATACTTCCAGGAGACAGCTATTGTACTGTCACGACCAACGCGGACAGCGCGCAAATCGTGTCATTACTCGCTTTTATTCAGTGTTAGCATGCTTCCCTCCCACTTTGCAGGTATTGGAATATGCAGTTACCATTTGGTCTCGGCTCATGATTAGATGTAGTTCTTTATGCCTTTTATTTTAAACATTAAACTAAATTGATAGCATAAAAAGAAATTGCGTGTCTAGTAGCAGAATGAAAAGTGTATTTAACCGTACGTATACTGAAAATAGCAAGGTTATAATCTTGTGTGCAACTACTACACTTATAGACGTTGAAAAAACAACTGAAGATATTAATTTTGTGCTGGTTTCATCATTGTGTAACTGTTTATTTTGAAACATTTATACTTTATTGTTTTCAAAGATGACAATGATAGCGATTACCATATTGAAACATATTACAACAGTGTGTGCTGAACAAATGAAATGTGACAATAAAGTTAACTATGCTAATATAGACATAAATTGGTATTCTACTGTTCTATGCGTCTTATAGAAAAACACAATAAAGCCCCCGTTCCTATTGACCTGGTGTCTCTGTATCAGCGGTTACATAATTGCCAACAAGCAAATTCGTTGAATTGATATCCCCCGCCGAACATATTTTCATTGTCAATAAAGTAGCGCGGAAACGAATATAACTCTGTATGTATATGGCTTCAACAGAACGAATATCACTCTGTATGTATATGGCTTCAACAGAACGAATATCACTGTGTATGTATATGGCTAAAACAGTCAGGGGCAGTAACTCTAAATTCGACGGTCGAACCGGGTAACCCCGACGATATGCGCATGTCCACTTTGTAGTGAAGCTGTGAGCCAAGTTTCATTGAAATCCGGTCTATAGTTTTCAAGAAATAGTGCGGAAACGAATATCACTGTGTATGTATATGGCATAAACAGTCAGGGGCAGTAACTCTAAATTCGGCGGTCGAACCGGGTAACCCCGACGATATGCGCATGTCCACTTTGTAGTGAAGCTGTGTGCCAAGTTTCATCGAAATCCGGTCTACAGTTTTCAAGAAATTGCGCGGAAACGAATATCACTCTGTATGTATATGGCTTAAACAGTCAGGGGCAGTAACTCTGAATTCGACGGTCGAACCGGGTAACCCCGACGATATGCGCATGTCCTCATTGTAGTAAAGCTGTGTGCCAAGTTTCATTGAAATCCGGTTTATAGTTTTCAAGAAATAGCGCAGAAACGAATATCACTCTGTATGTATATGGCTAAAACAGTCAGGGGCAGTAACTCTAAATTCGACGGTCGAACCGGGTAACCCCGACGATATGCGCATGTCCACTTTGTAGTGAAGCTGTGTGCCAAATTTCATCGAAATCTGGTCTACAGTTTTCAAGAAATAGCGCAGAAACGAATATCACTCTGTATGTATATGGCTTAAACAGTCAGGGGCAGTAACTCTAAATTCAGCGGTCGAACCGGGTCTATAGTTTCCAAGAAATAGCGCGGAAACGAATGTCGGATGGACGGACGGACGGACGGACGGACGGACGGAAGGAAGGACGGACGGACATTGCAAAAACAATATCCCCCCGAAAATTTTTTTCGGCGGGGGATAATAATTTATAGACAATGATAGGCTTTATTTCACGCACCTCTGGTATTTTTTACGAGAACATATGGATATGACATTTTTTTTTTGTTTTAAAACCCCATTAGCAAACAGTTGCTCCTTTTGACACTCACCAAGATAAAGGCTTTGGAAAACACCGTGGCAAATCAAGAAATTGCTTGTGACAAGCAATGCCTTCATTTCCCACGAAGTTTTCTACCCCTAAATTTGTATATTTCTTTATTTCATATTCTTTATTTCATAACGTTTACTCGTGAACACGGAATAAGTGAAATGTAAATAGCATTACGCGAAATTTCATTTTCATGTATGTAATGGGGCAAGATTTTACAAATTTACTACCAAAGATGGGTGGAAATATAATTATATATAGTTCAATTTCAATTCGTAACTTTTAATGGGTAAACACTTCACAAACAATTCTATGCCATACATATCCATTTGAACAGATATGATTTGTACTATGACATTTCACCGTCATAGACGCCAACTGAAATTCTAAGAGTCGCTCAAGATAGCCAAGGTGGCACCTGTCATGTTTTAATTAAACCATAACAGCTTCCGGAAACAACAAAATGTACTTTCTTTCGCAATCAACTTTAGATCAAGAACCTTGCTGTCTGACTTTGTTGTTTGTTTAAAAAAGAAATTGATGTTTGTGTTCTTATCTTTTAATTGTCGTGTAAAATTATGTACAGTGATTACCCCGGAGACACGTTTGACAAGCGACCATCTCTGTACTCCATGTTGAAGGGTGCATGTAGGCCTACCCCAGCATCTACCGTGCCGCCTTCGTGATTCTAGCCCCGCCCTTACTTACACTAGCTCCGCCTCTCATTTCAGTTGTGGTGTGAACCTACAGTGCATCACTCCAGGAGGAACGTTTGACGAGCGACCACCATGGTACTCTGTACTAAAGGGTGTGTGTACTCCAGCATATGCCGTGCCGCCTCTCGCAACGCTGGCTCCGCCCCTGCAGGTTGGTCGTTAACCGGAGATGGTCGTTATAATAATATGGACGGTCGTATTACAAAGATTTGGATATATTCCGGGCTCAAATAAAAGAAATAATAGCCGTCACTTTGATGTTTTTTTTTCTTTTATAGATATAATATGAGTTTCTGTTTTGAAAGTTTACTGCAAAATTGCTGTAGGCCCAATTGTCTCAAGTATAGGCTTATATATGAGCCAGAATCTCGAAAAGGGTCCTTATAGCATTTATAAAATCGAGTTTCGAGATAAGCCTCTGATGAAATAGAGTCTAAAATGGATCCAATCTACTAACTTACAACTGCTACTGGAGAACAATATGGATCTGGACCAGACTGTGCATATGCACAGACTGATCTGGATCTATGTTGTTCTCAAATGCCTAAAGGGACCCTTTTCCACAACCCGTCTCATATGTAAATGTATAATACTGTCCAAAGGGCAGGGTGGGGGCAAATACAAAGAATGGCTAAAATGAAATAAAACGAAGTAGTTGGCGTCAGACTGCTGAAATAACGTCTCTGTTTTGACAAGTCTGTTTTAAAAATCGCATTTAATTTTTTCTAATCACCACAAATCATAGTTTTAAAGAGTTCTGGTAGGTCTAAGACGGAAACTGTGAGCTTTAATGGCTCTTTTCCATTTGACAAAATTTTAGACCAGCAGAATATGAAATTTGTTGCTGATAGCGAAATTAATGGTTATGAAAATACAAGACATTAATGACTTGACAACCATTAGAAGAACATTAGCCAAACTGGAATTCAAACTCGATCACTGAACACTGAAAAGAATAAGTTAAAAAGTTAAATAGTTTCATGATTTTATTCATGGGAATAAACTATGCATGCCTAAAACATCAATAATACCCTAACAGGATTGATAGCATAGATAGCTCACCATAAATGACCAGGCAGAGAATCCATAGCTAATCAATACAGATGCTTTGTCAGGTCATTTAACATGAGCTATAAACATCCTTAACCCTTTCCCAAACGACAAAATCTTGGGGTGATCCAATTGGAAAGCTGCTCCAGACAACAAAATTCATGTTAAAAAAGGAAAGGGTTTGTGAGCAATATGGCATAGAAAAGATTGAGGCAAAAGGAGAAACTGCTGGTTATCAGCAGTTTCTTCTTTTGTCTCAATGTTTTCCCAAGCCTTGTCTATTAGGGACATCAAAACCCGGTCTTGTTTTGGAAAGGGTTAAGATCATATTTACTGACAACAAAAATGCAGACTGTTTATAATCATTGTTCTTTTTTTCAAGTAGTCTTTAGAGGGTTTGAGAAAACTTTGAATATCATGTAAGTTGTGCGTTTGGTGCAAAACTTTATATGCACATTTAGTCCTTTCCCTACAGTCAGTGGTTTTGACATTCTTTAAGGATATTTTGCAAAGTCATTCGAGGAAAGAAGAAAATGCTATGTCCAGAAGTTCTTTGCTCCAAATGACTTTCAATGCTTTTATAAACATACTTTGAAAAGTAAGTTACATATTTGTTATTTACAACAGCTTCCATTTGGATAAGTCCATAAATTTATTGTTTAGGGCAGATATAAAACATATTGTACTACAAGAGTTTTGCACCAAACAATCTTTACTTTTATTTTCCATAGCAAGCTTAAAATGTTCTGTGACACAATATTATACTTAATACAAATTGATAATGAACAGCAGAGCAACAGATAAGAATGGATAAAGGCATTCTAATTTCTTTATTTCAAATCAAAACCCAATGTCATGGGTACTAATCTGAATTGTCTCAAGGAGATCATTCTAAAGAGTACCCACAACATAGGGTTTGATTAATATTGAATATTTTCAATGTTGAAAAGCCAGTACCCCTATCTTTTCTGTACCTATGAAACAGCTCTAAACATTTCCAGCCCTAAATAAATAAGCTGCAATATACAATAGCAAATAAGATAAATTTTGCATCATATGCAATTAACATATTTAAAGTATAATTAATCTATGCTTGGCTTTCCTTCCAAAATCTTTACTTGATAATAAAAGAAAATAAAACTAAAAATTCTAAGAAAAGTTAAACTCTAGGCAAAAACACTCTTTAACAAAATCAATCAAAACTCAAAACATTATCTTCTCAAATCATTAGTATCAAACTATCAAATAAAACTGAATTTAAGTTTCTTTGGCCATTAACTATAAAAGGTTTCTAGTAGATAAAGGAGTTCTATGAACAAGAGCTGTCCGAAAACAGCGCGCTCGACTTTCTAAGTTGCTTAGTATAAAAGGGGGCATAACTCCAAACATAGTGGAGCCAGGGTCATGGGCCCTGGTAGTAAGGTAGAGGGTGTGATGGTGAATAAGTATTCCAAGTTTGGGTTGAATCCCTTTGATAGTATGGAAGTTATTGATGTTTGAAAAAACTTTAACCTTTGTTGCAACGCCGACGCCCGGGTGACAGTATAAGCTCTAATTTTCTTCGAAAAGTTGAGCTAAAAAAGAGCAACACATGTTTGTAAAACCCCAATGCCTCATAAAATTTTTTCATTGGCCCTTTTCACAACCTTGATATTAGACTTGGACTAATGACTTGATATCACAAAGTATAGCCAAAAGGAATACACACATATATATAATGTAAAATATGAAAGCCTTAATATTATGGTCTAAAGTATTTTTGGTAGACAAATGGAGAAACAGTTATGCACTGACAAGGAAAAACTTTATCACATTGGTTATTCCATGACTCAGAATTTCAGAAAATCATCAAAAGTTTTGTAAATACTTGGACAATTTGAATTTGGTTTAAAGCAAAGAATGTGGGAAAATGCCAGGAATATGGTAGATGTGATAGAGTTTTGAAAAATTAGCTGACAAAAAAGTTTTTGAAGATCAACCAAAATTTTAATTTTCAATAAATTTTTCATCAGCTGATTTTTCCTAAATCCACCATGTCCATCTAATGCATGACATCTGTCCATTCTAATTGGTCTCATATATACAAAATTATTGAAGATTTTCTGGAATTGTTGAATCACATGTTTATTCACCATGATTATACCCATACATAACCATAGTTGCACAATCATAAAACTATTTTACACTTTCTCAAATGACAAAAAATTGAACTGTTCCCATTTGAAACCTGATGAAAACAAAAAAATAATATCAATGGAAATAGATTTTGTGTATATTATGAACAAGAAAATATTGAGGTAAAAGGAGAAAATGCTGATTATCAGCATTTTCTTCTTTTGCTACAATGTTTTCTCATGGATTTCCTTTTAGGGCGCCAAAACCAGGTCTTGTTTGGGAAGGTGTTTATACAAAAAAAAAAAAAACACTAAATGTGAGCAAGGCTATATAGAGAAATTGAAAGAAAATAAATTAACTGTTTTAAGTTACTAAAACAAGAGGCCCAGCCTTACTCATACATACATGCATAAGACACATGCTAATTTCTATCTATCAATTTCTGTGAATTTTATTTTATGGCGAAAAAGTTTACAGTTTAAGGGTGGATTAATTAGGGAAAAAATGCCCAATGTAAAACTTTGAACTTGTTGAGTAGCAATCAGCAAAATAAAAACAGCCTGTTCTTTTAAAAATGAGCAGCTGCAAAAACCTCTTAAAATTTCTAATGAAAAAAATATAACTTAATAATAACATAACGCTAACAACAGATTGGCACATTTTCATTATAATAGAGATTCAGATAATTTCTGTTTTATCATCCTCTAAGTATCATTTCTTTATCACTTATAATGTGAAAGTCATAGTCACAATATACATGTATGTCCATTTTGCATTAACCCTTTCCCAAACAAGTCCTGGTTTTGACTACCTTACAGAGAATGCTTAGAAAATATTGAGGAAAAAGAAGAGACTGCTGATAACCAGCAGTCTCTCCTTTTGTCTCGATATTTTTGTAGCTATTTTCTACACAAACTTTGTCTTTAACAACACCAATATTGTCTTCTGCAACAGCTTTTGAATAGGACCACCCCAAAAAATTGTTGTTTGGGAAAGGGTTAAGCCACTGTTTTCAGTGACACTGTCTGAAATGGTATAACCATTAGGTCATGTCTTTTGAAGTGATCACGAACATTCCTTGAAAATTTCATTCAAATCTCACGGTTGATAATCACGTGATACACAAATTTCAGAAAATCTTCAATAATTTTGTTAATACAGGACCAATTTGAATTCAATTTGAAGCAGAGAAGGTGGAAAAATGTCAGGAATTAGATGGACGTAGTGGATTGTTGAAAAATCAGCTGATGAAAAAGATATGGCAGATCAACCAAAATTTTTGTTGATCTTTAATAACTTTTTTTATCAGCTAATTATTCAAAAATCCACTTCGTCAGTCTTACGTGTGACGTCTGTCCACAATCTCTGCTTCAAACCGAGTTCAAATCGGTCCCGTATTAACAAAATTATTGAAGATTTTCTGAAATTTGTGTATCACGTGATTATCCACCGTGAATCTGTCCATAAATGTAGTAGTTTTAACAAAATATTGACAGATATACATCTTGGCAGACTGAAAAGATACCAATTGATGCCCAATTTCAGTGGCATATAAAATTCCTATATTTCAAACCTGTTATTATCAACAATAGATTTTTAAATATAATTCCTTTCCAGCAATTTCCTACAAATAGTCTTTATCACTTGAATTACTAGCTAGTCTGTTTATTTTGACAGTGAGCCAGTGATTTTTGGATAAAGTGCTAAGACATCATGTGGGATAGGGCAACAACATTCTTACTTGGGTAGCTGCACATAAAGTAATGACAACAATAAATATAATTGAGCCATGATCTGGGAAAATGGGACCTTACGACATTTCAGACCAACTTGGATCCTGATCATCCTGTGTATACTTACAGTGTGATCAGGGCCCATGCTGTTCTCTTAAAGTATGTTAATACCCCGTGGCAATTGTAAGACAACCATGATAATATTCAGACTGCACATGTGTAAATAGTGATTTAGGTTAGTATTCATCAACCAGTCTAATTCCAAGTATGATAGTAATATTACATAAAAATCCACTTGATTGTCAAAGTCTGAAATGTAACAAGGCCCATTTATCAGATCCTGGCCAACACCTATATATAGAGATAATAATGGACAAGGTTACAATATACAAGATGTGATTATTTTGCAACCAATTAATTATATGAATACATGTTCAGAGCTCAAAGCTTCTTTTAAAAAAAAAAAAAAAAACATGGCCTAGGTCAAGCAAAACAAGAATTTCTTGCAATTGTTTTAAAAATATGTTGATTTCATTTTTATCAAATACTTTTGCAACTGTAGAGAGCGTTTGAAAACACTTAACATGTAGAACTACCGGCATTTACTTAACTAAGTTAAAGGCTACCAAGCTTGGCAGTTTATTGCACCGTATATTGGAAGAAAATCATTAAATTAACGTGTTTTATAAAAGATCCGCCAAACTCGGTTGCTTTAAAAGTTTTATTTGCTTTTCTTTACAACGTTGAAAAACTGATTTTCGAGAAAATAAAGATCGGCAATTTCCGTAAAATTGCCACGGATTGACGTCATCAATGGCTTGACTCCGCCCCCAATCTAGAGCATGAGGTGTCTGACAAAGATAATGTGTTCGACTTTTCTGTCATATAGCGAAGTCTCAGTTTTTATCCATTTCTCGATTGTAAGAGTAATACAGACAAACTTAAACGTTCTTTGGCACATTCCTTAATTCACTTACGACCTATTCTTTGACTGTTTTAACATTTTTTTCTAACATTTACTGAGGACGAATTCCGTGTTTTGAGTATCGATTGGGGAAGTCGTTTTATGACAGAAAAGTCGGACATTTACTTTTTTCAGAAATTTCAGACTTTCCGGGAAATGACCCATGACTGCCCGTTTTTCCCGCCATGACGTCATTCAGTGGCCAGTATGACGTCATACTTTCAAGTCGAAAGTTTAGCGTATTTTCTTCGGCAAAGATCGGAAAAGACCAAAATATCCAATTTAAAAGACGAAATAAAAACACTTCTAATGTTGGAAAATTGTAGAAACTTTGATATTTGGTTAATAGTAAGGTGTTCTTTCGGCACAAGACTTTAATTTTGCCAATCATCGGACACTTTAAGCATGAAATCGTATTCCAAGGAATACCAACAAGTTTCAATTTCACCTTTTTTTCTTTTCATTTATATTTTCAAATAGGATATTCCTCTGATACACTGTTCAACTTTTTCCTAAAGTACAGCATAATAGACTAACCACTTTTTGATTCAAAGGTTTTGCAAAAATCAAAACAGAAAGTGACAGGAAACCAAAAATCTACAATTTCTGACATAGAAATCACTAACGGACTCCCGCATTGTCTTTTTTCACAATTAAGAATTTGTTTGCTATTTTCTACTTGTATCTTGTAGGGTCTTCAAAACAAGATATAGTTTGGGTGAAACAATGCTATTGAGAAATAAGGAGACTTTTTTCTGACTTTGACTGACCCAGACCATATATAATGTATAGGACAATAAGCTATCACAATAAAGATGGCTGGCACTCGTTGTTCAAAATAACAATGTGTCACATCAAAACAGGACTTATCAAACGGATGTGAATATCTCTGTCGGCCTAAACAAGCCGATTAGGAGCAAAAGCAAAATATCTTTTAACCCCTTCCCAAATCTGACCTGCTTTTGATGTTCCCTAATAAAATAGGTTCGGAAATACATAGAGGCAAAAGAAAAAAATACTGATAATCGGCATTTTCTTCCTTTACCTAAATGTTTTCTGTGCAATCAAATTCACAAATTTTATTTTTATCAACATCCATTTTGTTGTCTCCAGCGGTTTTCATATTGGAACAGTTCCAATTTCTTGCCGTTTGGCAAAGTGTTTACTAATACCTTCAAATTTTATCAAGCCTCAACATTTTGAGGAGTTCGAAAGCATATGTAAAACTTTTCGTCTTATAAAACAAATAGAAATAGTCTATGATCCTTAACCCTTTCCCAAACAAATTTGGAGAACATTGCGACAAAAGAAGAAATGTTACATACATACATACATATTTTAAAGTCGAATAGTTTAAAGTCCCAAATTTTGTCATTTAGGATAGGGTTAATTGATAAGCCCTGGGTTGTTGTGATACAAATAGAAACAGTCCATGATCCTATATTAAGATTCCTTCACTTCAGATTTATTTTGTTCACTAGTCTCTGCTGTCTTTTCTTGTTTTACATCAGGCTTATCTGCACCCTAGTTGAATATGAAATGAAAGAAAAATATGTACATTTTGAAATCTACCCCTGCAAAAAGTTCATTAAAATTCAAGAACTGCTATAGAATGTTCTAGAATGTTAAATGGCACTTCTAGAAATGTTCTAGAACAGTTCTAGAACTATAAATGCATTCTTGAACTTTTTCGCAGGGGTACTTACTATTATCATCTATTTTATGAGATATTTTACTCTTTCTTGCAAAACAATGTTTCATTAAAACATGACATGTTTGTGCTACACCAAAGTCCCTTCACAGTTGGATTTTGTAACAAAATGACATTGATATTTGATTCGAAACAGGACCAACTGTAATGACGTTAGTATCACTGGAGGTAATTCTTGACACAAGAAATAAATGTATGAATTAAACTTTCTTCTTTTCATAACATTTACTCTGCCATCTGCAACTCTGCCAATGTCCACTCTTCAAATCTATCCTTTAGTTTATTTTAAAGTCAAGTCTGATCTCCAACTACCACTGTTTTCTCATAGTACATTATATGTATAGGCAGGTTATCAGAAAGCTATGAGAGAATGATTTGGATCTTGGTCAGATTGCATGTAGGTGCCGACTGATCAGGATCTAAGTTGATCTCAACTACTACACAGACCCCTTTTCAAGATCTCCACTCAATTTGAATATATAATTTACCCTAGGAGAGTCTTTGACAGTCATCTGATTCATTTCCTTGTCCATTTCATCCATGATGTCATCATCCGGCGCCGTGAGGACAAGGTATTTGTTATCAGAGGCCAGAGGTAGATTAGAGGACAATAAACTGTCCTCTTCATCACTCCCTTTGTCCTCTAACTGCCCAATGTTCTGTAGTAGCAGATTCTGAAATGAT
Source organism: Fragum sueziense (assembly GCA_963680895.1). Classification (NCBI taxonomy): domain Eukaryota; kingdom Metazoa; phylum Mollusca; class Bivalvia; order Cardiida; family Cardiidae; genus Fragum; species Fragum sueziense. Next base: position 19,750,205 of record OY804597.1, read on the forward strand.
TGAGGAAAAGGTATTTATTATCTGAGGCCAGAGGTAGATTAGAGAACAATAAACTGTCCTCTTCATCACTCCCTTTGTCCTCTAGTTGTCCAATGTTCTGTAGTAGTAGATTCTGAAATGATTGAGGATAAGGTATTTATTATCGGAGGTCAGAGGTGGATTAGAGGACAATATTCTGTAGTAGGAGATTCTGAAATGATTGAGGACAAGGTATTTATCATCAGAGGCCAAAGGTAAATTAGAGGACAACAAACTGTCTTCTTCATCACTCCCTTTGTCCTCTAATTGTCCAATGTTCTGTAGTAGTAGATTCTGAAATGATTGAGGAAAAGGTATTTATCATCTGAGGCCAGAGGTAGATTAGAGGACAATAAAATGTCATCTTCATCACTCTCTTTGTCCTCTAATTGTTCAATGTTCTGTAGTAGTAGATTCTGAAATGATTGAGGACAAGGTATTTATTATCGGAGGCCAGAAGTAAATTAGAGGACAATAAATTGTCTCATCATCACTCCCTTTGTCCTCTTATTGTCCATTGTTCTGTAGTAGTAGTTCCTCGGTAGAGGAAAACGGACTTTAAAATGGATATGTAGTAGATTCTGAAATGATTGAGGTCAAGTTATTTTTTCAGAGGCCAGAGGTAAATTAGAGGACAAAAAACTGTCTTCACCATCACTACCTTTGTCCTCTAAATGTAAAATTTTCTGCAGTAGTAGATTCTGAAATGATTGAGGACAAGGTATTTATTGTTGGAGGTCAGAGGTAGATTAGAGGACACTTCTTCATCACTTCCTTTGTCCTCTAGTTGTCTAATGTTCTGTAGTAGTACATTCTGAAATGATTGAGGACAAGGTAATTATTATCAGAGGCCAGAGGTAGATTACAGGACAATGAAGTCTTCTTCATCACTCCCTTTGTCCTCTAATTGGCCAATGTTCTGCAGGAGAAGATTCCGAAATGATTTAGGAAAAGGTATTTATTATCTGAGGCCAGAGGTAGATTAGGGGACAATAAACTGTCCTCTTTCATCACTCCCTTTGTCCTCTAATTGTCCAATGTTTTGTAGAAGTAGATTCTGAAAGCAGTGAGGATAAGATATTTATTATCTGAGGCCAGAGGTAGAATACAGGACAAGGTATTTATTATTGGAGACCAGACAAAAATTAGAGGACAATAAAATGTCATCTTCATCACTCCCTTTGTCCTATAATTGACCAAACGCCAATCGGTAGATCGCTCCGCCCCCAATATCACGTGACGTCTCGACTCGGAATCTAGTACAACCGACACATGGCGGATGTAAACAAACTGAAGGATTTACCGACCGGTATCGATACATTCCAGCTATTTGTTCTAATATCGACGATGTTTCGACAACGCTGATAGGGAATGAAGTTTTCAAAAGAATTAAGCTACGTTCATATGGTTAAAATTCGAAGAAACAATAACAACAACATCGCTATAAAGGCGAGTCTGATACGGAATGCAGATCAACACAAAGCATTATACGTGTTGGTTGAAACACAAAAGAAAGCTGTTACAGAAGCTTTCTTTGGCTTCAAGGGTTGTTATTATTTCATTTCAAATAAATGAAGATTTTCCTTGAGCTTCGCCCCAACATTGAGGACATTTAGCACGCATACTTTTAGGGTTATTTTACAAGTGTACCTTGGTTCGGCAGTAAAGAAATTCGGACATCAGGATCTTCCTCCACTATGTAGACTCTACACGTATTTGTGTAAGGAATCAGTGAAGCGTAAACGTCTTATCATATAGACTAAGCATTTCATTTAATTCTTTCCCAAACAATGACGCCTTTTGAAAATCTTAACAAGGTTTGTGAAAACATTTAGACAAAAGAAGAAAACCCTTTCCTCAAAAACAAAAAATTTGGATGTGCCAGTATGAAAAGATCCTCATTATAGAATCAGTCGGGATGACGTCATAGCCTCACTTTCATTTTTTCATCGAGGGTACAACCTCGGTCTTTATCGTTACGGGATACCAACTTTGAGGCAGATTATTTCAAAAATCCATCGTTAAAATTCATAAACAAAACTCTTTCATCAAAGAATGTGATTTAAACTTTCTAACTACCAACGCATTTTTAATAATCAGGCGTAGTCGTCGAGATATTAATGCTGAAAGTTGGTTATGCTTCAACGAAAAAGACCGAAGCTTTCACCTCCACCAAATGAGTGCAGGTCCGCTGACGACGTTTTTGATTGGCTGAAAGAATTGTGCCGACCGATTCAATCAACAGTTTCATTTTTTCATCAGCATATTTTCTCCAATCTTGTCTTAACCAGGTAATGTTGGCTATCATGTAATGTTTGGGAAAGGGTTAAAAAGTATGGCCCTCATTCACCCTCATAGCAATTTCCAGCTCTATCATTTGGCTGGGTTGGGGGTGAGGGGGTAGGGTAACTGGTACAAACGACTATCTTCATAGAATCAGTCGGGATGACGTCATAGCCTCACTTTCATTTTTTCATCGAGGGTACAACCTCGGTCTTTATCGTTACGGGATACCAACTTTGAGGCAGATTATTTCAACAAGAGGGCCATGATGGCCCTAGGTCGCTCACCTGAAAATTGTTGCCTTGTTGAAATTAAACACTTAGACCTGAATAGCAGCAAAATAAATGTTTCAATAAAGCCCTTTCTCATGTGTTTTTCAAATGAATGTAACAAATATTCAGCCTTTTTTAAAAGTATTGCTCTTTTGTCCTTTTTCTGATACTGCTGCACTAATAGGCAATAGTTTAAATATTAAGAAAATTCTTCTAACAAATTTGAAAGCCCTTCACCAAAGGATCATTTATGTGAGCTTGCAAGAATATTGGCCAACTGGTTAGGCAGAAAAAGATTTAATTTTTAGAAGATTTGACTTATACTTTCCCCTTTTCTCATGCCGCGGCAGCCAGAGTCTTTGATGGAATCAAATTCTGTTAACAACTATGAAAGCCCTTCACCTAAGGATCATTCATGTGAAGTTTCAAGAATATTGGCCTACTGGTTAGGCAGGAGATGATTTTTAAAAGATTTGGCTATTTTCCCCTTTTCTTATGCCACGGCAGCCAGAGTCTTTGATGGAATCAAATTCTTTTAACAACTTTGAAAGCCCGCCACCTAATGATCTTTCATGTGAAGTTTCAAGAATATTGGCCAACTGGTTAGACAGAAGAAGATTTTTAGAAGATTTGGCTATTTTCCCCTTTTCTCATGCCGCGGCAGCCAGAGTCTTTGATGGAATCAAATTCTTTTAACAACTTTGAAAGCCCTTCATCCAAGGATCATTTATGTGAAGTTTCAAGAATATTGGCCAACTGGTTAGGCAGGAGATGATTTTTAGAAGATTTGGCTATTTTCCACTTTTCTCATGCCGCGGCAGCCAGAGTCTTTGATGGAATCAAATTCTTTTAACAACTTTGAAAGCCCGCCACCTAATGATCTTTCATGTGAAGTTTCAAGAATATTGGCCAACTGGTTAGACAGAAGAAGATTTCTAGAAGATTTGGCTATTTTCCCCTTTTCTCATGCCGCGGCAGCCAGAGTCTTTGATGGAATCAAATTCTTTTAACAACTTTGAAAGCCCTTCATCCAAGGATCATTTATGTTAAGTTTCAAGAATATTGGCCGACTGGTTAGGCAGGAGATGATTTTTAAAAGATTTGGCTATTTTCCACTTTTCTCATGCCGCGGCAGCCAGAGTCTTTGATGGAATCAAATTCTTTTAACAACTTTGAAAGCCCTTCATCCAAGGATCATTCATGTGAAGTTTCAAGAATATTGGCCAACTAGTTAGGCAGGAGATGATTTTTAAAAGATTTGGCTATTTTCCCCTTTTCTCATGCCGCGGCAGCCAGAGTCTTTGATAGAATCAAATTCTTTTAACAACTTTGAAAGCCCTTCACTCAAGGATCATTCATGTGAAGTTTCAAGAATATTGGCCCACTGGTTAGGCAGAAGAAGATTTATAAAAGAGTTGGCTATTTTCCCCTTTTCTCATGCCGCGGCAGCCAGAGTCTTTGATGGAATCAAATTCTTTTAACAACTTTGAAAGCCCTTCACCCAAGAATCATTCCTGCCAAGTTTCAAGAAAATTGGTCTACTGGTTTGGGAGAAGAAGATCTTTAAAGAAATTGTGGACGGACGGACGGACGGACGGCCGGCCGGCCGGCCGGACGGACGGACGACGGACAACAACCGATCACAATACCTCACCTTGAGCACTTTGTGCTCAGGTGAGCTAAAAATCCATCGTTAAAATTCATAAACAAAACTCTTTCTTTAAAGAATGTGATTTAAACTTTCTAACTACCAACGCATTTTTAATAATCAGGCGTAGTCGTCGAGATATTAATGCTGAAAGTTGGTTATGCTTCAACGAAAAAGACCGAAGCTTTCACCTCCACCGAATGAGTGCAGGTCCGCTGACGACGTTTTTGATTGGCTGAAAGAATTGTGCCGACCGGGTCAATTGTCCAAAATAGAAAAAAAATATAAGAAAATAATGAGGCAACAGAAAATGCTGATAACCAGCAATTTTTCCCTTTGTCTCAATGCATTTTACTTTTACTAAAATTTCATAAATTTTGTCATATATGCAACAATGTTCAAATTGAACCAGTCTGAAATTTTTATGTTTGAGAAAGGTTTAATTCACTTGACCCACAAAATCCTGTCAGAGAAAACGACTCCTGCACAAGTCCTACACAACAGTGACATAAACCAGGGGGGGGGGGGGGGGTCAAGGATCAAACCAGAACCTGTTTCAACAATGGTAATTGCAAAACCCGGCACCCTGAGGTCTGAACAGGAAGAGGCGGTATTTTATGACTGATTTTGGTGATAAAATTTTTGTTGGAAATTAAACTGACTTTATATTCAATACAACTAATTGAATATATATACAAAACAAGCAATATTCTTTTATTTTTAATACATGTAGGTATTGACAGTAACAGACAACAGAGACACTATGAGGATTTTCTTCTGTTCAATCTGTTCTTAATCTTTAACTGTTCTCCTTGCATCTTCATATCCCAGTATTTGTTGAGTCAATTTCTCCTGTCACATGCTGTTTTAGGCACCAGGGACAAAAATTCTTCTAGTGATACAGCTGAAAGTAAAAAAAAAGTTTTAATTCTTGATGTCATTCATTCTTGTAGGCATTCCATTTTTAAAAGGCTTTAGACAAAAGAAAATTATGCTGATAATTAGCATTTAAATGTTGGGATACCATGATATTGTTTGCTTTTTTGTTTTAATTAATGCTTTCTGAAACAAGACATGGTTTTGAGACCCCTAACAAAAATGTTTTTTCGGAAAACATTGAGAGAAAAGAAGAAATTGCTTACAACCCACATTTTCTACTTTTGCCTTGACATTTTCTGTGTTTTTATACATTTTGTTCTCTGCATCAGCTTATAAATTGGAACAGTCCAACATCTTTACATCTGATCCCTAAAGGCTATGTTTTAGTTATGTTAAGGTAGTCCATCCCGAATGAGATTCATGCAAGGTCATAATTTTTCGTGACATCGTTAAAAATGTTTATATATCCCTACCTATTTGGGCGCTGTAAAGATCTGACAGTGTATATTGTTCCACCACCGAATGTTTATGACACGGTTCGAACAGTGCCGATGTTGCATAAATCTCATTAGGGACTGACTACCTTAATACTAGGCTTCTTTGGACTTAGGTACTTATTTACAAAATAATCAAAATTCAGTCCATTGCTCAGACACAACATAGCTTTCTCAGTCTGTTTGGACACTCATTCTCAAATTAATTGTGATTTGGCGAAATAGAAACAGCAAAAAATGAACTTTATCCAAATGGTTTGATTTTAACTATTTTGCACAAACTAAATACGGATGGATACCGAGGAAAAATATTTCAAACATTACATAACGCATATTGCTACAGTCAACCCTTGAAGTTGACACATGTTGAGTTCAAATTTTGTCGTTGTAATGTACGCTACTATGACATGTTTGCCAAAAAACACTACATAAAACCGTCGTAATTCAATTTGCACGCCTCTTATTCTTATTGTGAAATTATAAAGCATTACTTGATAATATTTTATCGATAAAGATAAGAAACATTTTGAAAACATTCAGTATTTTCTGCCTTGAAAATGCATATATATCAGCGATTTGTAACTTTATTACGCTAGGATTTAAATGTACTAGAGAAACTTTTTGTATTAATGTTGTGTGTCCATAGTTTCAGTCAAATACATCGAAATATTGAAATATAACCATTCGTTGAATTATAAAGCAGTATGACGTCTAAGTATGTAAAAATGTACAACCTGCATCAATACTGAAAATATATGGATGAACTGTATCGTACATTACATAAAATGAATACGTCAATTTATCTTTAATAATTTATCTAGGGTAAACTGCTTAAATTGACGATAGAACAATCACTTAAAGAAAATTGAGTCTAAGGAATGCATACTTCAGTATTCATACATATATAACATCAAAATATGAAAACTAGTCCACGATTTAGTTACAATCTTGTGAATGAGATTGACTCAAAAAGATCTAAGCCCTTTTCTTATCATATATGTGTTCAAATCAATTGATATGCATTGCGTTACTACAAATAATTCTAACTGCTAATAATTTTGATTTCATAAATGGTATACAGTATTGAAATTAGTATATTATGCATTTGTTGACGAGTCTCGAACATTACACAAACGTAGAAAATAACTAAAAGACAGTTAAATTGATATATTCACTTTATCAAAGCCTTACAAGTCATATATACATTTAACTTTCTAATGAATTTTGTTATATGGTATGATTAAGTTTCATTACATGCATTTTTCTACAAAAAAATAACCCGGTATCGGACATTACAATCGTCTTGTATTGTATTGATACGTCTTAAACTAACCCGTTAAATATAATATATTATAATTTTTAATAATGCTCACAGCATATATGATGTCATCTATGACATAATTCATATCATATAATTGACACATTGTGTATATATTAATTCAATGTATCGAACATTACAATCGCGTACATTACAAACAGTGCTATCTTATTCGATTCTGACGATTTCTTTGCCACATAACTCATATAAATGATACATTTGCTTTCTGCCATAAATAAACGAAAGGAAAAAACACATGATTCCATCATTGCTTATTTACATATATTATATAAACGTGTAGCGAACATTACAGAAAAGTTCAGCCATGGCCGGGTCTGTATTTGTTCTTTGTGGTTTTAAAAACTTAATCATAAGGTCGAACTGTAGACTTTGTACTAATTTTTCATATATATAACATGAGACAAATTCAAGTGAATTCTATGTATATGTTCGATTTAACTTCGGAGAACTGACAATCTAAATTATGACATCGCGGACATTACAAAGAAGTAGAAAAAACGGCGACATCGAATCTAGTCTTTTTACTTTTTCATATAAATATGCTATTGCGATATAATCTTGAAATAATTCAAATTATGGTGTTAATACCTTCAGAAAGCTATGAAATTTGTTGTTAAATGTGCTAAAAGTATTCTCTTGTGATGTGTGAAGTTGAATTATTTGAATGGCGACAGTCTCGAACATTACATTTTCAGGACAAATCGTGCTGCATTTTATTCTTACTGACTTTAAAGGGCGACGGTAACAGATGGTCTAATTGCAAAAAATTATTTTTTTTGAAAAAATATGCAAAACTTTTGTGTTGACCACCTCGGGATGGTTAATAATATGCGATTCAGACAGAGAATGAGCCGAAATTACAAGACAGATAGCTGAATTTAGGGAGAATCCAAGCCTAAATTCAACCCCATCACTGATGGGGTTAGAATTATTTTTAAATTGTTGCGCATGCGCATACAGCGCGGACCATGATTCAAACGAGATTCATATTTAAATTTCAATATGACGTCATCATGTATGTTGTGACGTCATTTAAGAAAGTCGCATGTCCTACTGTTTTGACCTACTTTCGACATCGCTCCATGAATTTGGTATCAAATTGCGAAAAAATGCGTCGTTGCTTCAATAGTTTCTCGTAATCATTTAATCAGGTCATATAAAGCTTAAAAAGTGTACATTTCGTTTGTATTTGACAATTTTTGGGTCCAAATCTGGGAAATAGTAGCTTTAAGATAATGATCTTGCCTTGAAAACTTGGCAGATGTTTCCACCCGTATGTTATTTGTTAAAAATAGGTGTTTGGTAAG